>DWHO01003732.1:0-11708 GCA_018247575.1 Eurytides lysithous rurik | reverse complement strand
GAAACAACAACACAAAGTTATTGCCCTCCGCGGGATTCGAACCCACGACCTCCGTTTTGTAAAGCGCGGGCCTATACTGCTAGGCCACGGAGGCAGTAGTTTTTAGCATAATGGTAAGTCTGTTAATTATTTCCGCTTCGCTTCTTTTCTGGATGTGCTGGCGAGTTAGTGAAATTTTAGTTTATAACTGGTGTAATTTATCATCCATCACCGTCCTTTATAAAGTTATCTAAAAACAAATGAATGGATACCGCATCCATTCTTTTTTTCGCTCGGTTATTTGATACCAGGCGCAGTGTTGAACACCAGTTCAGTCTCCGGGGACGACGGGCGCATATTGAACTCATTTCATTATGTACATACGATTACTGCGATATGGGGACACGTCCTATGTGTACAGATGTCCCCAAGCAGTGTCGCGTTGTGGTGACCCTTGTTAACGCTCTCGTTCGAGTTTTGATTAACCTCTTTTAATGTTTGACGAACTCGTGTTTAAAAAATACCTATCACACTCATGTTATTTGATGACCCGCTCGGCACGGTTGCTAAGCTGGCTTCGGCGTTGCAGGTCGTGAGTTCGTTTCCCACCCGGGACAAACATTTGATACTACAGATAATTGCCCCGGATCTGGGCGTTTGTCCGTGTGAAATTTATTTACGTATAATAGGCCTTTATAAAAGAAGATATTTCGATCTTACAATGTAAGCAACTTTGTTTTTAAAATAAATAAAGATTATTCTGAATACCGACACCTCTTAATTAACATGTATCCATTTTAACTTGTGACATGCGGAGCAAGGTGTTTGAATTTTTTTTATGGACTAGGCAGACAAACGGTGGTGGTAAGTGATCACCGCCCCCCATGGACACTTGCAGCGTTACAGAACTTCAAACGCGTTGCCAACACTTAAAGTAAAGTAAACATTTAAAGTACCCCACTTTTGAAAAAGAGTGGGAGGAGGAGAGAAGGAGCGGAAGGGGATGGAGATCTCCCTGCTGTTAACAGGAGGGGGGGGGGAGGATGGGCCACCGGGCACCTCACTCACCGGATGAAACGCGGAAGCAAAAACACTTCCACTTTATGCCGATTTTCTTTACGCCGATGTCGTAGTACTTATCCGGTTCGAGCCGGCCCATTTAGCAGCGGGAACAGCTGCGTGGCTCTTCCACCGTAATATGGCTAAAAGTATTGTTAAGTACTACTATAACAACACGAGAGCATTGTGTCTGAAAGTAAGCGAAACAATTGCCCATAACAAGAGAGTGCCACATAAATACCTTACTAGCTAAATAACTGACTAAGTAAACTACCGCGGTTCGAATCTGGGTTGCACTGCGCTGCGCTCGCCCGCTAGATATATTAGATAATGTGCTTTCAAACCGAAACATAATAACGTATTAGCATTATTGTTGTTGTTATTGCTTGACGAAATTATAGCTGAAAACGCATGCTGCATGTTTTAAAAATATACATCGCATTAGTATATAAATTATACTATAATGAAGTTTTAAAAACACATTATTATTATTATTATTTATTGTAATAGTTAAATTTTTCAGTCATAATGACCGTTTGGCGCAGATCCTAAGCTATTGGCTTCGGCGTCGCAGGACGTGGGTTTGATTCCCACCTGGGGCAAATTTTTGGACGAACTACAAATATTTGTCTCGGATCTGGGCGTTTGTCCGCGTAAAATTTATGTATGTAAAACGCCCTTATAGCACAAGATATTTCTATCTTACAATAGGGGCAGCGTTTTTTTTTTTTTTTAAAAGAAAAAAAAATTTTAATTTCAAAATATTTTTATCCAAATAGGCCTTTACAACCACTTATGAATCGTCGTTTTTACATCTCAGTTCCCGAGGAAGGTACCACCGGCTCGGAATGCAGTTCTGCTGAGAAGAACAAACACGCTTATTAACAACTTACAAGCTTATTCTTATTCTAATATTTACCACGTATCTTGCTGAGTTTCAAGAAAGTATTAAAATTTTTTCGGATAAATAATATGTTACAAAGTATATATTGTGAGGCAACCGTCTGAATACCACTTTTTTAAAACCTCTCTCAGGGAATCTCGACCTCTTAGGCTATCAATAGCCCGAACGGCCCATTTTTGAAGAATAAATACTGAATTTAATTCAGAAACACTGCCCTACAATAGGATACCGTAAGACAGAATACTATGTAAATAACTGAAATAAACCAGTCGAGCTGTATTAACATCAGTTAATTGTCTTACCTTTCCTCATTGCAAACCTATAAACAATTTTCCTTGTATTCCGACAAAAAAGACTATAATTACAGAAATACAAGGATTATGGAAATACGTAACATATTTATCAAGAGAATTTCAGGGTTTCTGCTAAAATAATTTAAGATAAAAGCGTTCGTGGACTCTGAGCTGCTACCATGGGTTTTATAGGAATTCGAATACCGATATACTATCATACTTTCAGCTCTTGCGGATTGTTTAAAAGTCACGAGATACTTTTTCTTAGAAAGCTAATGTCTACCGTTATATATTGCCTGTCCTAATTTTAATGGACAATTACAAACGCTATTACAATTCGAAAAAAAAGGCGTTCGATTCTTTATTTCGAACGACATATATTTCCTCCTTATCGTGTGTTAATTTATTTATGTTAGAACATTTGTTCTGGGTGGTCAGGCAATAAAGAACGAGAGTACAATAACGTACCTTGGATGCCGGATAGACCGCTCGCTGCGCCTGGTTCCCCAGGTCGGCCACTGTGTCAGACAGGCCAGGGCAGCTAGAGCGTCCTATACCCTATTCTGGCATCCAAGCTCCCACTAAAGACCAAAGTGGGGATCTATAAGACGTACGTCTGTTCTCCCCTGACCTACGCGGCCCCGGCGTGGTACGCGCTCACCTCAGCCGCGCAGAGGCGCAGGCTCCCGGTGCAGCAGAACCTCGCCCTTCGAGTGATCGCGGGATCAAGGCATTACGTCATGAACGACGTAATCGCCCGCGACCTTCGGGTCGAATCTATACAGAAGTTTGTGATCCGGTTGGCGCGTCGTATGTACGACCGCGCCGACAACGGATCACACCCCCACCTTCGTAACATCGCTCCGTTACACGCCCGTCCTCCTGACGGACGCGCACTCCCACGAGAACTACTACGGTTGGAGGAGGCATCTGGGGAGCCAGACCCAGCCGTAGTTCCGCCTTGCTGAAGACGTTGTCTTCCGTGTACACCACCAACACCGCTACCGCGGTCAGAGAAGGGAACCCCCCAACCGTTCGGCCATAGCCGTTCGAGACTCAGCCCGAGTCATGGGGAGAGCCCCCGATACTCATATCGGCCACGAGCCGCCATACATCGCAGATTTTACCAACTCATTGTAAGGTCAAGATGACTTACCTGAAACTTAGATTAGATTTAACTAACTATATCTAACTTAGGTTAGATTTATTTATCACTACCCGCTTCATTCGTGTTCAATATCTCGTTATAGTTTTTCCATGATAAAAACTTGTCTATTTCACTTCTATATCATATCATTAGTGTTTTTTTTTACCTTAACTTAAGGCGGGTAACGCATTTTCAAGTACTTCGCTGTTACGATTGACCATGAGCAGCGGTGACCGCCTTCCATCAGGTGAACTGTTCGCCCGTTTGCCTCCTGCTACCTAAAAAAAAAAGCTAAGCGGTAGGTCACTTTTGCCTTTTGCTTTTTTAACTTTAAAGATTATTTTCAAAGTGAAGTGTGACGTGATGGTTTATGAAAATATCTGAGAAATAAATACATACATAGTGCAGCGAGCATTGCAGCAAATTTCGCTGACACATTGTGTTAGCAAAAGATATTACGCAGTTAAATTTCACTCGACTTAATTGTAATATGTTTTATTTCCATAAGTTTTTTTTTCACATCAAATAAATTGTACCTTCTTAAATACGATATAAGGTTTAATGATATTTAATAATTGTTTAAAGATATACACCTGGCTGTTCATTAAATATAAATAAAAAGACGCAATTCAACTCCGCGGAAACAGGAACTAAACCTCAAAATTGGCGTATCGTTGATTCTGCTGTTTGTAAATTAAAGTAATGGTTGTTGTAATGAGAATAACGGAAAGTAACAATGAGACTATTGCAACATGCAAAAAAAAAACATTTTTTTTTCCTATATAAGCTTAGAGGAAAGGTTTTTAAATCTAAGGAAAAATAGAAAATATCATTGATAAAAACAAGGACTTGTTTTGTTATTTTACCACCAGTTATAGTAGTAAAAGTTTTCAAAATGAACATAAATATTATATAATAACAAACAACACTAATACATAACAAAACTTTGTATATGATATACATCAAAATCAAAAGTAGTAATTACTTTTGATGTATATCATATCATATATCATCTTTTATTAAAAATAAAAATAAATAAAGGAGACTCCTGTGAAATAATGAATATTACAGCTTTCTTAGAGCGTGTGAAGACCCCGAAAAAAGGGGTCTAGTGGTTTTTCACGTCAGTTACTTGTTACTTTCCAGGCAAAGGAATAAATAAGCAGGGAAAAGAGTAATTAAGAATTATTCTTCGTAACTACATCTAATGTTATCTAGTACTTTTATATAGGTATTTGTATGTGCCTTTAAAGATGTAAAAAATTATAACATTAAAAGACATTAATTCTTAACTCTTTTCTGGTCTGAATATGTCATACATTTTATAGGAAAAAAAGACACGAGGAAATCGTGCACATGATGGTAAGTAAAATACTAATCCGTACCAACATACTACTATAAAAATACTGTAATGTATTTTATACTGCAAGTGTATATGGTATATTTGATGAGATCTCACTCGAGATGGTATATTTTTGGTATATTATTTATCTATTATATATTTATATTAACGTCTTTACGTCTTCTTACACCTCACTGTTTGTCGATGGATTAATGGCGAATACAATCACGGCGGATTTTCCAAAATACTTTAAACAACAATTATCACATACGTTGTGGGATTTAATCTTAATGGCGTGAATTTTATTCTGTTTTTCGCATTTTTGTATGTTCAATTTTAAAAGAGATTTAGCAACGTTTTACCTTACTACCATACCATACCATATTTTGTTTATTTCCCCGGTTGATAAATATCTCATCTCTTGTTCCATTGCTGCACAAAGGCCGGTAAAACAACACACATTTCGATTTATAATATCGCTCATTGTAGGAATATGTTTTATTTTAAAAGGTATGCTTTAATAATATTAAAACAGTGTTATTGGTTTCATTAAAGATGAATTACTTAAATTTTGAAATATATACACTACAAGTTCTTAAAGCAGTAAGTTTTTATGCTATATTTGCTGTGCTTATGAGAGATCTATGTAACTGTGAAGAAGATTTGGTATATTTTTTGATCGAACTTAATTTTTCATTATATAGTTTAAATTTATATATAATAAGACCGTATGTCTTATAATTAAGTAAGATCAGAAAAAAAATCAATCAACAAAGAAACAAACTCAAACTTTTACATTTCGTACCTTTTCTGCATTTAGAAAAATAAAATCTTATTATATATATGCGACAATGGAGACAATTTTTTTCTAGTTTAGTGAACCCCGCTTAATATTAAAAGTCGACTGCCATACAGTGCTTCCCAGTCACTATTTGACCTACTGAGACTTGCTTCATGCGGCACTATGTAACACTATTATACGCCTCGTTGTTCCCGACGTGTGTATGAAAGTTAGAACAAATGGTAATACATCTGCTGCTCATTTGTTTCTGAACTTTTTGGATTAAGTATCATCGTTCTTCCCTCAAGAAATTCATATCATTATTTTAAAATCTTGTATCATTTCTATTTAACTCAAACAAACAGTTACAGTTTGTTAAAAAATGGAAAGCTTTATATTTATTTGGGGTACCATTGCCTGCTAGATTTTTATTAACATGTCGATCACTATTTTTGTCAACTCTAAATATAAGATTATGTCCCAGAAAATAGGCGAATAATATATAAGGAAACACGTTATAATAACACTGAACCCTAAGAAACATATTGCGTTCTTGGAGAAGTTAAGATTTGGCATATCTATAGCTAGATCAAGGAATGTAATTTAGTATGTAAGAAGCTGTAATTAAAACATAAAACCTCTTTACTTTAAACATAAAATCATTATACTTTAAACATAAAACTTTCTTACTTACCTCGACTATAAAAACAGCTCTGTAACATATTGTATCAAAATTGAAATAATTTTTTCGAGAGCGTCTCTTGTATATCCATCTACATAAAACAATATTAACGTACATATAATTTTCGTAAATGGCTCTATAAACCGCTTGTCATGATATGTTAGTTACTTTATGAATAATTAATGTTCGCTGTAGTCGTTCACTTAGATGACATGATGAAACCTGATGATATGTCCGTATATTCGGTACACGCAATATTGTCGTATTTTTAATTGTAATATTTGAAGCAATTTACAGAAATTATGAAAAATATAATTTCTCTGGAACTGGCATGACACATATACATCATATGTAGATGTATTTTGTAAAAAAACGTGTATTCAATTATTTTATGGCACTTTTTTTGTAACTTACCCATTAGGGTTATAAATTCTGTCACAATAAAGAAATTTGAAAGCGAATAGCAAATGTTGTACGAAAATAAAAATGTGCACTATTTTGGATATCATTAATTTTGAAATGTGGAGTGTCCATTTAAAGAAGACCGAGTTGCGGTTATCGCTTTGCATCGGTGTGGTTACGCGCGACATCAGATTTGGGAACTGCTAAAAAAAATTGATTATAAACAAAAAAAAATCGTTTAAAATGCTATAAAGAAAATGTAAGTGTAGAAGAAGTAGCACAGCTTTTACTATTCCAGCAGTGATAAAAGCTGTGCTGTGCGAATCCAAAAAATCCCACGCGAAGCAGAAACTATTGGTCCATCAGATAGGGTTAAGCAGAATCACGTTGAAAAGGGTGTTAAATGAAGACTTAGGTAAAAAAAGCCTATCGAAAAAAAAATGATATCGTACGTTTTGTTGACATGGTACTCGAGTAAAAACTCCGGGAAATTATTTTTTCGGATGAAAAAAGTTTTACCATGAAGAAGAGCTAGAATAAACAAAATGATACGAAGTAAGCAGCCAAATTCCGAGTGTCCAGCGAGACCATTTTCCATCGTGACCATGATTTGATTGGAAGACTCATATTCTGACTTACTGAAGTATACTTTTGCAAGAATGGTGTAGAAATGAATGCAGTTGTGTATCAAAACATCAACATCCTCCAAATCTCAGATAAAAGCGACATCTGCTTAGGTGCAAGCGTGCACATGCAATTTAGAATTAAAAAAAAAAGTTAATTGCAGTAAAGATAAGTAAAAGATGGTAAAAGTAAGCCAAATGAATTTATGAGGTGTACATATTCTGTGAAGTGGCGCACGTTTACCAGCATTGGGCCTAGTTTTTGAGACGTGGAATAAGTTTTTTGATCTAGTGGCTATGGATGGTACACGGAAATTAATTTCAGATAACAATTGGGATGGTTTAATCTCACCATTACAAATTATGGAGCGTTACTGCGTCAATTAACCGTAATAGGATATTATGTTTTACTAGAAGTTCACTGTAAGAGCAGCGCGGCATACGCATTCGGCAATTAAGGGTTCTTAGCAATTTCTTTTGAAGCATTTCTAATTTTTTAATGTAGATTTAATATAGCGGATTCCAGATCGGTGACACATATTCTAAATGCGATCTAACTAGATTATTAAAGAGGCAGGCAGATGTGTCTTGGCGCTTAAAGGGTTTAGTAATTCTTGTTATGAAACCTAGCATTCGGTACGCTTTATTAAGTACATTTTCTACATACAAATCAAGTGTAAGTTTTGCATCTAGATACACGCCAAGATCTCTGACAGTTTTTTCTGAGTTAAGTATGTAGTCACCTAGTTGAAAACTAGTAGTGAATATGTTTAAATTTCTTGTGAATGTCATATGAATACATTTACTATGGGCCAAAAAAAGTTTATTAAACTTACAATATTCATCAAATCTTATTATATCGGACTGTATTAATATTATATTATATTGATCCCGAACATAGGAGTATATCTTTACGTCATCTGCCAATAAAAGAAAATTGAAAAATGTTTGAAACAAGACGAGATATCATTTATGAAGAGTACAAATAGCGATGGTCCTAGGATGGATCCTTGAGGGACGCCCGATGTGGCCCTGTGTGACACTGTGTTGTCATAGACAGGCGCGTTTATTATCAGGTGCACGGCTTGCTCGTATCCTTACTTTATTCCTTATTGATTCGTGTATGTTAACTATTGTGCAGGCGTCGATTATCTTAAAGTACGTTTATGTTAACCAAAGCTTGGTTATTCTTTTATAAGAGACTCTTAGTCATCATGCCGCTATCGACAGATATATCAGGTACTACTAAAAAAAGATATAACATACTTCAGTTTTAATGTTCATTTTATAGTCGTTGTATTATCGCGTGAAGTCTGTGAAATAAGCTCCCAGATATAGACAAATGATGTATATATCAATGTGTAATTATAAATTTAATCACAAGTTTTACTCAATGTAGAATAACCAGTAAATATACATTCTATTTGAATATTTTCGAAGATTGAAATAACGCATATAGAGATTCCCTGTATTCCGATCTAAAAATATGTACAATGACACGCTAAAGTTTTTTCAATGCATATAAACCATTAGCTGGAATCGGGTTGTATGTGCTTACATTTTGTACTACAAAGCCCTGGTTGTGAAACACGGAATATGTGAGTAACGGTTACATAAAACTTAAAATGACTATAATTTTTTTTCTAAACTGGTCCATTAATTGCTTTCAATAATAAAATCTGCAGTAACATAAATTGTTTGTATCGCATGAGATTCAACCAAGAGCAAGTAGCACTTAATAATTTTGATTAGAACAATAATTCAATATTCATACAATAATAATTTTTTTTTATAAAATGTATTAACAAACTTCATATACAACCTACTTAGTTTTAAGCACATTTTTGCAGTGCAAAGTGCAATCATAGTGAAATTTGTGAGGAAACTTAATCTTTTGCCACTTCTTTAATCTTACTTGCGATATACCGTTTCAACAAAAATACGCATGATTAGGGAAAATTCAAAAACTACTCGTCAAATCTCGCTAAAATTTATATGGGACCACACGACAAGCACTAAATATAATAAGAATCAGCAAAATCGGTACACCCAGTTAAAAGTGATGAGGTAATACACATAAACAATATACAGTCGAATTGAGAACCTCGGGTCGGTTAAAAAGTATATTACTTTTTATTCTCCCCTGCATGAAAGAAGGGCAAATTAATGATGGTACGGCTTCAGGTTGATAAGTTGTATATCTTCTGTCTTCTGGAAACTGACGTTGATGCTTTTATTTTAAGATGCTGAACGGATCGTATTAGAGGGAGATACGAGGCGATGATCAGCCACATGGGCTGGCCGCCCTCCAAAAATGCGGCAGGAGTCAACGGATGTGAGATTATTAATGGACATCTTTTTAGACAAGTTTTCTTTCTTCTATCTTATTTTCAGTCTTTTTTAATGTTTTTGTTTCTGTTCGATTTTCTTTTCTTATAACAGTTTCTCTCTTCTATGAGCTTTTTATTCACCATTGCCACTATTTTTTTGTCGCCAATCTTCCTCAGAGTTTTTTTAACATTTTAGTTCCTTTTAGATTGGACTGTTTTTGTTTTTTCTTTACCTGTGTCCCCTATTTTCCTAACAAGTTTGTTCTTTCGTTACAAAATATGTTACTTGATCTTCAACATAATAAAGTTTAAATCGGTGCACTAAGATGGAAGGAATTCATTCACAATTGGGAATATAAGACACGACAATTAATTTCATGTGCGTGTTTTATTACCTAAAATGTTTTAGTTCCTAAAATGTTATCCACATTTGGGGCTTTAATTTGATTAGAATATATAGATTATAACACACCAAGTGTTCGATTTCTGAGGCGAATTTAAGTACACTAAATGTCTCTCACATTTAGTGTACTTAAATTTTGGTCATAACACAAATTAATAAATTAACATTTAATTTATTCTAGTAATTATTTAATAAAATGTGTTTTATTAGGAGGGATAGTTAATATTTAGTACCGAGGGAGACAAATTTACATATCCGACTTAGTTTTATCTATTGTTGATTCGACCTCAAATTTGATATTTTTTATACGGTGGGTCAAATCAAGATCTATCAGAATGCTTTTAGCGTGAATCCCATATTCTTAAATAAAGGTATTCAAGGAAAGACAATCAGATTACTTTAGGCATAATTTCGCAGTCTTTAAATAAAAGTGTTGAAGAAAGGTACTACAAAGGTACTGGGTACTACAGACAATTCCTTATATAAAAGCGTTTAGGTTTCCCTTACAAAGTAAAAACTTTTTAGGATGATTTTCAGGTCCTTAAACAGAAGCGCATATGTTTTCAGACGGTCGACAAGGCAGTATGTACAGAGGAGTCGGGCGCGGCGCGACTGGAGGCGGTGCTTGTCGCGTTGGTGGAGAGGAAGGCGCGCGCGTTGCATGCCGAGCAGGCGCGAAAGCGTACCCATCCGTTGCTGTTATTGCTTCGGGACCATTTACCAGACGGTGAGTAGCTTGATCCACATTCCTTAAGGTTCTCGAGATTCTACAGGCCTTGACAGTGACTCGAATAAGTAATCTTCTATAGGAGATAAAAAAAAGCGCTGCTATTAGACCTATATCTAAAAGGACATCTTTGCAGAGTGCGGGGTATTACTTTGCCACCACCACTTAGTAGTGTAAGCATTACTGTGTTCCTGTTTGAAGTACAGTTGCCGGTGTAATTACTAAAGATATTAGAACTTAAATCTCAGGCAGAGAGGCGAGCACGTTTTGTATGGCACTCTGTTGTTTATGGTACACGATTTGCCCGTCTCTTCCTAGCGATCCTTGTGAACGCAGCCACGGAAAAGACTTTTTAACATTAAGAAAAAAACAGAATTAGATATATAGAGGGAAGTTGTTTTCTTATGCAGATATTATATTCGTTTTTGTGTATGTTATTCCAGAGGAGACGTCTATGGTCGACAGCTCTGCAGAAGCGTTGCCATCGCATTGGTGCGAACACGAGATTGCTAGGCACAAGCGCAAAAAGCTGAAACTACAGATGCATCGCAAGTAAACATTTCAGTATACATACAGCAACTTATTTTAGTATACATTTTTTCCTTTAGGGTTTATTTTTGGATAATACGATTTTTGACGACTAAAAATAGGGCTACAAACATTTATATTGATAGATACTGGTGTAAAGAGTTATATCTTAACTGCGTGGACCTAGACTGCGTTTTTTTTACTAAGCAGGCTGGCAAACAAGCAAGCGGCTCGCCTGATGGTAAGCGATCACCGCCGTCTACCGACATTTGCAATAGAAATCACAAATGCGTAGACAGCCTTTAAGAGGGGAATTTTTGAAAGAGGCAGGGAGGAGGAGGGAAAGGAAGAGATTATGGTAGGGGTGAGGAGAAAAGGAGACGGGTGGAGGGGTTGGACGGGAGGGAGTGGAAGAAAGGGAGGGGATGGACCACCGGCCACCTCACCGGATAAACGCGTAAGCAAACACACATCCACTTTACGCCGATTTTCTGTGGGGTCGTAGTAC
>DWHO01003731.1:0-11709 GCA_018247575.1 Eurytides lysithous rurik | reverse complement strand
CCCCCCCCCTCCTTAAAAGCTGGCAACGCATTTTCAAGTTCTGTAATTTGCAAACGTCCATGGGCGGCGGTGACCGCTTACCATCAGGCGGGCCGCTTGCTCGTTTGTCAGCCAATTCGAAAAAAAAAATCATGTAAAGGGAACAAACTCTTAAATAATTTTGCGGGCGACAATTTCCTATATTTATCTATGGTAACAAAAATATAATATTGAAAGAGTTACCAAAATTATTCAAGCTGTAAAATGTGTGTAATAATGTAATGTAATAATATAGAGCGCGGTGTTAAAATGAACTGTCCCAGATCCGTTGCTTGAATATCCCACATTCAATGTTTCAGAAATTGAAGGTCTCTTCAATTTATTAAGATTATTACCCGTTTGGTGTGCATTTTATGAAGGACTTCTGAAGACTGACAAAGAATAGAGACAAGAATGGGCGATAGAGATAGCGTTCACGCTCCGTGTGTACGTAATAATTGAAATTTGAAGTGGTGGGCTCCTTACAGAGACCATCCGAAGTGTTATTGTTTAAGCGTTATTGCGTAGTTCGAAGGACAATATTGCAGGCGTTATAACAAGGCACAGAAATATACGAGATAGAGCAAGTTCTGTATTCCACTGTCTTTTGGGCAATCATGTCGCTCACCATCGAGGACACCCTTGCTCGCTCGTCACTTTGTCTCGTGAAGTGTTTTTTACGCTAGTGCAAATAATTTTTTATATCGTTTACACTTCAGATGCGAACACCTTTTGTGGATCATTACCTTTTTTTTTAATCTCCCATTGTGTAGAATTCTGTTTTGTTAAAGGATCATCGATAAATGTAGTAAATTAAATATTCTTTTGAAGTAGGTTACCAGGACCTTTCTTCGAATTTCGGTATTTCGAACCTGGACTGATTTATACATGTTGATTTTCTAGATTTTTTTCAATGTTTGCAATAACTTCGGTATGCGACGCAATTATCGGTCTAAGTTTAAATTTCTTCCGTAACGTATGTGACTAAATATGGACATAAAGGCGTTGGGAAGTAATAATTATATACAAGAGGAAAATTCTAAGTAAAAGCAACCGTAACACGAACAAAAGATTTGCTTAAAAAAATTATATCACATAAGAAATTGAAGCTGGAATCAAAATCGGTGTTATCATAATTTCACAGTTACTAAAAAAAGAGCGAAACTACAAACTTGTAGTTGGAATAAAAACACCCGAGTTGAATTGGAAAAATATAATTGTAAATTTACAATTACTTCGGAGGGCGAAGCTGTCGTTAGCGCTATATTACTTTTAATCGAATTCTACTTTTTACTTATTATGAATTTATTATAGTTCGAAATCAAGTTATTAATGATTCTAGTGTTCATATAGAGCTCATACCGCTACCGTTGGAAAACCAAGAAACGTACCAATAAAAATAATGTAACCCAAAAGTGTTATGACTGATGACACAGTCACTAAGTGGGCTTCAGCAGAGGGTCGTGCGAAGGAGGCAATCAAGGCCAGTATTTATAAAACAGATAACCTTTTCAATTCGAGCATTTGCTGTCTAAACATTTTTCTTGTTTCTAATAATTTGAAACATAGGTTCTGTTGTAAAATTTTAGATTTTTTTAAATTTCAATTTTATATTCGTTTTCTAATTTATTTTACGCTTAAAACACATATTTATTTTTTTAATACTTACGAGTATTGTTTATTTAATTAGTTTTCTGCTGATTGCTTATTTTTAATTATAAATGTCGTCATATATCACGGAGTAATAAGCAGTGCCTGTAGCAAAATAAACGCTACTAACTTTGGGAAAACATAGAAAAACGATGGACCCCATTCGTGCAGGCGGGCACAAAGTCCATTACAGTCAATTCGTCTAGACGCAGGCACGTGTTGAAACTATTCTCACGGGTAAACGAATTACTCGTGCTAGATAAATAAAAGAAGTCTGTGAGTTCACCGATAAACCGAATTACAATTAACACAAGATTGGAAAACGTAAACGAACGGTTCCGTAGTTTTCTACTATCCATGGTGTATTTAGGATATATTTTTTAACTCAAAATTATGTTTTTTTTATTGAACAGCTGTTTCCCATTTACAGTATCAATGCTATGAAGGTAATTGTAATAACAGTATTAAGATTAATATTTTAATTTAATAGTATACATATAAACAAATATGACATTAGAAAAGATTATTCATTTTATAAATACGTAGAACCTAGATGTAAATTTGATTCTATAAATAAATCAATGTTAGCTTTTAACAAATAAACGTCAGATTTATCCTTTCATAAAATAGTAACAATATTGTACATTTTCATATTGCACAGCGAATACAGTGAAATATTTCGTCTCATTACCGAGAGTTGCAGCAAATTTCACTGATTAACGTTTGGTGTAATCTGAGATAACCATTAAAAGCAAAGGGGTAGATGTGGTTTGATATATATTTCAAGGTATGGTTGGAAAAACTAGAAATAAAGTTCGATAAGTACATAAAGTTTAAAATAGTACAGATCCAATTGGGGCTGTTGCTAAGTTATTGGTTCGGTGTCGCGGATCGCGGGTTGGATTCCACCAGGGGCCAATATTTGTATGAACAGCACTTAATATTTCGGGGGTTGGGTGTAGGGGAATATAGTAGACAACGTTTAATCACAACGTAAAAAAAAATTAAATAAAAGAAAAGATGTTGAATTGTCAACAAATAACAAAATAACTTAATCAAGTTCAACATTTTCACTTAGCGAAAGCATGAATGTGTCGTTGTTCCGGAAATTCTCACCGCATTCGCCAACATGTGCCGGTCTGTCTTGCGGCTCACTTTTTCAATATCCCGGAATTCGGACCTAATGGCCGACAGCTGGTAAGTTGGGCAAAGTGATGCTATCAAAAAGCGATAGGCGGCGGTTTCCCCGGTTATCGGAGCACTTTGCGCGTCGTCCCTGACGCGGGTCAAGTTATACAACACGTTGCACACTAGCTCACAAAATTTATTTGCTACACGGTCTCTTTATAAGGGGTTAGCGTTGTTGTATAAAACTATATGATGCTAATTCGTTAACCAGTTTTATTAAACAGTTTATAATGTTAGAAGATGAATGTGACCTCCTTGACTTAAATATGTTATAGATTATTATTCCACCAACAAAGCTTTATAAATCAAATGTAGTAATTAAGTTATTTCAAGGATTTGGTTAAATTTATTTTTTATAAAAGTGCACTCATACGGATTCTTAATTATTTTATAAAAAAAACTAATGAAAGTCTAGAAATCGTAATCGACCAAAAGAGGTTTTCCTAAAAAAATGTCTCTGTATTCATTGAATATAGTTTCTTGGCTTTGACGTTTGTGGTTTGACATTAATAATTTAAACATAAGCAAAGAACGTATCTGCATGAACTGTATAAAATTTATTAACTATTTTTTCTTCCTATCATTTCAGCAAATTTTATCTTCCTTCATGAAACCAATAAAATATATAAGGAGGTCAAAGTCTTTTTTTCATATATTAGTGTAGTATAAATTGATCACAGATTAAAGTAACGTATTTGTGGAGATTTATAGTATTTTTTTATGCTGTAGGCTGATAAATGAGCAAATGGCTCACAGGATGGTAAGTGATCACCACTGCCCATGGACATTTTCATTTACTAATGTGTTGCCAGTCTTGAAGGGGGGAATTTTTGAAAGAGTGAGGTGGGATAGGTGGAGAAGAGGGAAAAGAGAGGGGTTGGAGGCAGAGGTAGGAAGGGAATTGAGAGAGGGAGGGAAAGGAGGGAGGAGGCCACTGGCCACCTCATTCATCGGAAGAAACGTGAAAGCAGAAATACTGCTACTTTACGCTGATTCTCTGTGAGGTTGTGGTACTTATCCGGTTTGAGCCGGCCTATTCAGCAGCGGAAGCAGCTGCGTCGCTCTACCACCGTAAAAAAATAATAGTATTGATAGTACGTTTATTTTCACGGATTTGACCGCCCTTATCACTCTATGAATCGCGCTATCCTTTGTTTATCATTGTACAGATACTATATGCTTATGGTATATAGTGTAACTGTGTTTATACTGAAAAGGACAAAACAACGTCTGTTGGGTCAGCTAAAATAATTTTATAGCTATTTCACAGATACAACATTTTTAAATATTGTATTTCCATAATACCACGTTTAAAGTAGTACTTCCTTATATTTTTTTGTAATAGTCCTTCCTCACTCTGTATGCAAACGTCACTTTTTCTACGACTAAAGTTCCTTTCAGCATAATTCCATTAGATGTCGGAATCGCGTCACGCTGTCGCGAACGAGACTGCCTCGGATCGCTAAAACGTCGTCTTCAACAGTTCGTTCTATCGCCATTTCACTTCGTTTGAATCATTTTGTGGAACAAAGCGCCATTTTAGCGAGTCGCATACATTGTTATTCAGACGGCGACGTCTGAGGCGCACGCCCCTGAGCTTATCGTTGCCCTCAGTCGTGGCGAATTAAATAAATATACATTTAATGAGCGGAAATACAACGCATGCCCCAGCTAAATAATTACTTCATCCGTTTCTACGCTACAAAATGTCAGTGTCACTTTTCTCGTAATTAAACACTGTGGTGTTATGAAAAAAATTCTATTTTATTCTATGCTCTGTAACGTCACATGTTAGAATACAATTGTTGAGGTTTTTTTTCTTCACAAATGTATTTATTAATAGTTCTGTGTATGCATGTAAAGCTATATGAATGTTGATGAAATATTGTGGTAGTTAGATAAGAAACTGCAATCGTAAATATATTTTGCGTTTTACACATTTAATGGTTCTGTGCTTTCACGTGGTAACTCTTAACAAGTATAGAGAGGATTTTTTAAGTGGTACTTCTTTTATGCACAGTCATACGCCTGGAGTGGTACGAATGTATTGTCAGTTATTCTGCCACCGAACACGTAATATGTAAGCGCTGTTGTATCGGGTCTGAAGGGAAATGTAGCCAGAGTATTACTGGGCATAGAAGTAGGCCAGCTTATATCTAGGTGACGAGCAGCGCAGTGTTTTGTCACTTATTTCCTTAAAAATAAAGTAGTAATGTACAAGGCTATCGATTATGTAGCTTATTATAGGTTGTTATTATACAATATCCGTAGCGTAACTAATACTGCGTGTGGGTGTAATGTATAGCAAAATAAGAAACAAATGTGTATTGATACAAACGGATGGATGTGAACAGATGAGTTTTGCTTAAAGTGTTCATGGTAGACGAGCTCTCTTATACCTTTATGCGATGATCTGAGTTGAAACGTACGGCTTGTTTCGTATGAACATATCCTTTGAAGCGGCCGGGCGGCCGGCCTTTGAGCTCCAGTACAAGCACATTTTGATAGTGGTATCGATTTGGACTAGAATTGAATAGATTTTACTTTATTTCCCTTTCACCATTGTGCGAGCTTTGTGTATTAGTGGATATACATGTGAGAACCTTGTGGTCGGTCGGATTTTACGCTAAACATCCTTATCGAGAATCTTCAAAGGAAAATACTATATGAGGAAAATGTAAACATTTATTATACCTCTTATAAATTGTTTAATATACTCATTTCAGGAATGAAAATAATAAAATATTATCCATTAATTGTTCATCCGAATTCCAAAGAAAGGTTATAATGTTATTTTTGAATTTTGTAGTTGTTATTAATAGATAGCTGGTGAATCCTTGAAAAACAGATGGTGATTAAAAAAATTGAACTTTAAATTTATAGTTGAGATACATTTTTTTTAATTAGATGATAAAAAAGAATGAGAAGGGGAAAGCTGATGAAGTAAAACGAGGAATATGCTTTTTTAATATTTTAAATAGTACATCCGTCGTTTTCCTGTATAGGAGGACATCATCACAGCTTATGCACAACAAAAAGAATTTACATAGGAATAAAATATTAGTAATTATGTTGGTGTAAATAATGTATCGTTATAACTTTTTTTGAGCAGTCGTACAATTAAAACAGAAGTAAAGAAATTGGATGCACTAGGTGTTGTACTATTTTAAGTGTTTTAGTTCTTTAAAAAAAATGCTGTGTACTGTAAGTTAAAAATAAATTACAAGATCATATTAAATAAATTATAATATGACAACCCATTAATCGAACATTCTATTTGTCTTTTGACTTCTGACCCCATCCCACTTGCGAAGGCAGAGCGTTCGAGAATTTCAATTTAGGAGAAGAATGTGCCGACATAACGTGTGGCTCGAGATATTTTGATAGGACATGTTCTTCGTGAATAAATCTTTTTCCACATATTAAAAAAAATAAACGGTTTTACTTAGTATCGGTTCGTTAAAGAACAGGATATTTTACCTTTGCGTTATAATTTTAAGGAATCTCTCTTCGTAATAATAATAAAGAATTAAGTATCAGCTAACTTCTATATTTTATGAAAATTATCATAATTTTTGACTCTTGACAAAGAAAAAACTTCAGGGACCTTAAAGAAGAAAATGAATAAACAAGAAAGCCTTATTTAAGTTTTTGTTAAGTTAGGTATTTTTTATAATGTTATGCGAAACTCATAATTTTGCATGTAATAAGGAACTTATCATATACAATATTTAATTTTTCGTGTCTCATATTAGGGTATCTATAGCGATCAAAGACTTCTGTGTAATTAAATGGTTAAAGATCATTTAATAACGAATTTATGGAATTTTCCGGACTAAATTTATTCGGCCGCTTTGTAAAATTTTTGCGGAATTTTTAATTTGGCTATGGAACGTTCAACATAGGTAGGAGGTTCAAGATATGTTTAAAGATATTAGGTCAGACCATATCCGAAAATAAAATTACTATATCAAGAAGAAATTAATGAAGCGACTTAACAGATGCTAAGTATACCATTGGCAGGTTTTTTTTTCTCTCCTTTACTGTTTGGAGTTTTTGTGAATCTATTTGAAACATGAATATTATTTTATGATTTTATTCTAAGATTCTTCTGTAATGGACACAGTGTGGGAGAAGTGTTGGAATATTTATATATTTAAATCAGTCACACTGTGTTATCTAGAGCGCTTATCATAAATTTATAGTAGTGATATTTGCTAAAACAAAACATTACAGTATTTCTGATTTAGAAGTTTATCGGAGCTCACCGATGAAATTTCACAAGATATGTTGTTACTACTTTGATTTCAAATTACTTTAGAACGTAAAATAAAAAAATAAATTGAATTTTCATTGCAGTTTTAAAAGTTATTTAAAACAGGAACATAACACAGAGAATTTCTGTAAATTACAAAATCAAATCTTCTCGTTTCTTTTAAATTTGATAAATGTCAAAATTAAAACAGTATTTTTGATTGAAATCAAATTAAAATGTATTTATTCAAATTGGCTTTACAAGCGTTTTTGAGTCGTCATTTTTTACATTTTTTTCGTGAGGAAGTTACCTCCGACTCGGAATGCAGTCCATTTGTGAAGAGCCTGCGGGAAAGTGGTATATCGGTGGTAGAGCCATGCAGTTGCTTCTGCCACTGCCGAATGGCCGGCTCAAACCGGGTTAGTATCACGATTTCACAGAAAATCGGCGTAAATTACTTATACTTCGATGAGTGAGGTGGCCGGCAGCCCAACCAAATGCAAGGGCAAATTGCTGCTCTCGGATTTACCTGCACGAGGCAAACGCAGTAGGACCACTACGGCACCGCTTACCAAGCTTACTGTGGATTTCTGCAACATCAGGGGACTTCATTCAAACCTTGATGACGTCCACTACCACCTTGGGATGGCAAAACCGGCCTTAATGTTTCTTATTGAGACTCAGATATCTTCTCCGGCTGATACATCCTACCTCTCCTGCCCTGGGTACAAGTTGCTACACACTTTTGTATCACGGGCTGGCGTGTGCGTGCGGGGACATCTGTTCACGACTTTGCTCTGGCATATGATCTGACACAGTTGGTTGTTTCGCCTACGCGGATTCCAGATGTGTCGAATCATACACAGCTATCAAGTCTTCGTCGACGCACCCCTTGGGTCAACTGACCATAGTTTAGTCCAGAGTGTGGTGCCCATCACGTGCTCAATGCATTCTGCAGGTTGTCGCCGTGTATGGCACTAAAAGTTAGCAGATTGGAATGGAGGCAAATCTCAGTCCTGGTTTGGTCGCTCTTTAAAAATGGCTTCCCAGCTAAGGCAGGAGTGCTATCGATCCCGGGCTAGAGTGGTGGCGTCACGATATCCCAATAAGTACAAGTACAACTTTGCCGCCAGATCCTTCATAAGAGTTCTCGCCACGGCAAAGTAACAGCGCATTAACAGAATTGGTGAGATATTTTACCTTCCCTCGGGAATTCGTACACTCGGGTCTCTTGCTAAAACTTTCCTGACAGGGGGATCGCACCGCCTACCACCCAGTGGTGCGAGCATTTGATCCCGGAAAATAGGTTTCCGGGATTAAATGCTCAAGAAGAGAAAGGCACAAGTCAAGTGGAGCGAACGGGATTTCCCCCATTGAAGACATGCGCCCCTGAGTTGGCACCAGTTCTAACGCGTCTTTTTCGGTACTCTTTTTCTTCAGACACTGTCCCAAAATCTTGGAGGACGGTCTTAGTGCATCTGATCCCTAAAAAAGGTGAACGCTCGGATCCGTCAAACTATCGGCCTATTGCTATCACCTCATTGCTTTCCAAAATCATGGACTCCGTGATGAACCGTCAGCATCTAGAATACCTTAAAGAGCACCAGTTGATAAGTGATCACCAGTACGGTTTTTGTCGGTGTCGCTCAGCTGGTGATCTGTTTGTGTACCTTACACATCGACGGGCAGAAGCGGTTCAAAGCAAGGGGCAAGCGCTGGCGGTTAGTTTGGACGTAGCGTAAGCCTTCGATTGGGTTTGGAACAAAGCGCTTCTCTCCAAAATTACATCATACGAGCTTCCTAGGAAATAATAACCAGTTTTCTCACGGTTCGGAGCATTAGGCTCGTAGTTGACGGTGCATGCAAGGCTGCGTGCTATCACACGCGCTGTTTCTTCTGCATATCAATGACTTGTTGCAAATTAGTAACATTCATTGCTGTGCAGATGACAGTATAATACCGGTCTATCAAATATTTCTCAGAAACACGTCGACGAGTACTGAAGTAAATTTGTGTCTGAAGTCGAGACTTTGTTCAGTAAAATCTCGGACTGGGGTCGACTTAATCTAGTCCACTTTAATCTCACTAAGACGCAAATTTGCGCGTTCACCGCCAAAAAGAAACCCTTTGTCGTATCTCCTCTGTTTGAAGGCACTCCCCGCATAGCCAAAACGTCGACAACGCCAAATCACCGCCTTCTGCTCTATAAGGTGCAAGTACGGCCTCATATGGAATACTGCTCACATCTATGGCCTGGGGCACTCCAATACCGGCTCCTTCCATTTAATCGCATTCAACGTAGAGCTGCTCAAATCGTCGATGACTAGGTCCTTTCCGATCGCCTTGATTCTTTGGCCCTATGCAAAGATATCTCGTCCATGGGAAGTACTTAGAGGAATTATTTGGATTAATACTGGCTGCTGAATTCAGCCACCGCATTACGCGGTAAACCAGGATACCATCCATACCAGCTGGATAGTTGGAATTCCACCACCATGTGGTTTCGTCATCAATGAATCGTGGAATCGTTTGGCGCCAACGGTATTTCCGGACCGATATGACTTAGGGTCCTACAAGAAGAGAGCTGCGAATGTCCACGGGTGGCGGTGATCGCTTACGTGAGCCGCTTGCTCGTTTGCCTCCTAATCCATTAAAAAACAAAACTTAACTGTTACTCAGCTTTAAAACAATTTAATAGCTATTCCACATATGAGTTAATCCATTTAAATTTTGATGTACCAGTAACTCCTAAACAGTATAATAAGTTTTTAGCAATAAAATATATTTAATTTTAGCTTTAACGGGGCCATGTGGTAGATCTAAGATATTTTGTAGAATTTTGTTACATATCCGTATATTAAGGCCCATAAAGCAGTTACCTTTCGACGAAGTCTACTTGTTACAAGCCTATTTTTACTTTTAGTATTAACTGTCTATCTTTCAATTAATTTTAAAATTTTATTGAATAAATAGTTTATCTCAATGTATATAGTGCAACCGTTAAAATGCTATTTCTTTTTAAAAACATCTTGCAGGGAATTTCGAGGTTTCTCAGGTTATAAATAGCTCAACACATCTCTTTTTTGAAGAATAAATACTAAATTTATCTCACCAGCACTGCCCCACAGTAAGATAATGTAAGATACAATACTATAAGAATAGCTGAACTAGTCGAGCTGTATTTATTGTCATCAGTTAATCTCCTTTTCCTTGACGTAAAGACAGCAGCGCTGTGTTTACCTATAAGTGTTAAGAGATGGGAATTCCAGTAGAGTTTTTTTTATCGAGAGTTATTCCCAAGAAAACAGTTATATCATCAGTTTAGTCCTAGTGATTAGTTATCTTGCTTCTTAAATAAGGATACACGGATAAGGTGAATTTCACAGATTTAATTTTATTGCCGTTTAGTACAAAATTGCATACATCAAACCAGTTAAGTATTCGAGTCATGGCACCGTTTATGTCACCGTTAATGTTTCTACTAAACTTGCAATTGAAGATAAGGGAGGTATTATAAACAAAAAGGATAATGTCACATATTTTTTTTACGTAAAACGTTAGATCATTGATATATACTAAGAATAAAAATAGAACAATAATAGATCCTTGTGGAACACTCATCTTCAAAGGAGATTCAGATAACTTCACACTAATTATATCAACTCTCTGGACTCTTTGATTTAATTAGATCTAGAGTCTGATCTAATAAGATCAAGGACAGCGCCACGAATTCCATAGTGGTTTAGTTTCTATAATAATGTTTGATGGTCCACACAACCAATGACCTTAGATATTCGCAAAATACCTCTATTGCGTTTTCTGATTTCTCCTATGCATCAAAAATTTGCTTAAGGTGCTTAGTACTCGCATCTGTTGATGATTTACTTTTGGTAAAACCATATTGTTCACAATGCATAATGTTATTACTACAGACAAACTGTTAGTTTTTAAAGAATACCTTTCCAAAAACCCAACTCATGAACTACAGAAAAGAGACAGTTGCCAGGCTGAAATTTATTGTCACTTTTATATAACCGAACCACTTTGCTGTGTTTTATCAGATCTGGGAATAGACCGGTATCAACATATTTGTTAAAAATAAAAGATAATTGTGGAGCAATGTTGTTTATGATGCTGTTTGATAATTTAAATGACATGCCCCAAAGATCACCGGTCTTTTTTTAAACTAAAGGTTTAGTTAAACTAAAGTTATTGGTTTTTCATAGAAAATACTTTTGATACGAGCCGCCACCTCACCACGCCTTTCGGAATCATAATTTTTAATTTTATGCAGTTGAAGTTCTAGATTTTCCCGTAATATTGGATATCATTCAACATCCCTAGTTAATTTAATGTTATGCTTTGAATTCAAGATTTTATTTATTACTTATCAACCACTTGATTATGACTCCATTGCCTTATATTATTATAAGTATACCTACGTTTCACCAACCACTAATTGGATTTAAGATAATTAGAGAACTTTTTAATTTTTCAGTAATTCAAAAACTTTATTACGTAACTAGCTGACCCGGCGAACTTCGTACCACCTAACAGTAAATTCTTTAATTTTTTTATTTTTTTAATACTTATTCTCC
>DWHO01003730.1:0-11709 GCA_018247575.1 Eurytides lysithous rurik | reverse complement strand
CCATACAAGCCCAAAAGCCCGGCTTGCCCTATTGAGGAGTAAAATTTATAAATCTTAATTAGCACATAATTCCAGCAACGCTGAAATTTAAAAATAAATTATTCGGGAATTATGGGGCAAGCCGGGCTTTTGGGCTTGTATGGTAGTATTGCCACTGAGATAAAGATCCTATTTCACGTGGCATTGATAATTTTATGTGTTATCTACACTTTTGTTAGAAGACGAATAATATGAGCCGCTGTTGAGAAAAAAAAATCTATATCTAAAATCGTACAACCGTTCCATAAACGACAAAAGGCTTTCATTGAAATAAACACAATACAAAAACGGCGAGCTATAATTAAAATGAAAGTGGATTGGTATAATGAAGCCTCTCAGGGCGCCTTGATTGAATGAAGCCAAGAAAATTGCTCAATCACACAGAGGAGGCGTTAGAGCCTTTTAAGGCGATAAGGCTACGTTGAACTCTTGTTGCGATCATTTTACGTTATCTTCAAATTAATGTACGCGGGATTGAATTACGTTTATTTATATATATGTACATATGTATGTATGGCTTTTGACGGCCCGTTGGCGCAGTTGGCTTCGGCATCACAAATCATGGGTCCGATTCCCAGCGGGGACAAATATTGGAATGAACTACAGATATTGTCCGGGTGAAATTTATGTATGTAAAATGCCCTTATATTACAAGACATTTCTATCTTAGCATAGGGCGGCGTTTACCTTTTTTTTTTAACTTATCTTTAAAGAAAAAAAAATTGAAACAGAGTCTGAATAGTTACTTTTGCTTTCCTCAAAAGAGGTTAAGATAAACCAAAGTCGGATTAACCCACGAGCTAGAATCATTTATAAACGTGTCGAATCATTTATATGTCACGTTTGATAAACAGTTTTTAAGGAGAACAGAAATATAAAATACATGTATCTAAATGTTTTACGGTGGTAGAGCCACGCAGTTACACCCGCTGCTCAATGGGCCGGCTCGAACCGGATAAGTACCACGACCTCACAGAAAATCGGCGTAAATTAGAAGTGATTTCGCTTCTGCGTTTTGCCCGGTGAGTGAGGTGACCGGTGTCCAACACCCCTCCCTTTCCTTCCCCCCTCTCTCAGTCTCCTTTCTATCTCTTTCTCCATCCCCAAGACCCCTTATTGCTCCCCCTCTTCCCTCCCTCTCATTATAACTGGCTGTCAACGCATTTGCTAGTTCCATAATGCTGCAAATGTTCATGGGCGCTACGGTAATTACTTACCATTAGGTGAGCCGCTTGCTCGTTTGTCAGCCTAGATCATAAAAAAAGGTTGAAATAGCTTTTTTTTCTTTTTGATCACTTCGATTTACTTAAAGCATGTCGTTGGATTTTATTACCATTTCCCGCTGAAAAGTTCCTGAATAATAACGGCAAAGGACTAAGTGAAACTATCGTATTAACTTGGTTTACCAGTGACATTCTTCGCGAATCGTAGTAAAAAATTGTTAAGAAATTCCTACCTTACAAAGTTTACATTTCAACCTATAGGTAAGAAAAAGGTCACACAAAGGCAGTTTCAGGTCTTAAAAATATTTATACTATGATGTTCGATCTCCGTCAGTACAGAGATCGAAGATCGCTTTACAGTTTATAAAAAAACCTTTAAGACTTCTAAATAGGTGCATATTAGTATCATACTTTAATTATAAAAGAAGAGATAACGTTAGTTTGACGAGTTATAATAAATGAATGTTACAGTGCTAGATCATTTATAATATGCGACCCTATTCTATTTGTTACACCGCTAGGGCTTTCTGTTTCGTTAACAATGGTTTAAAATAGTTTCTGTCAGGATAATGTACATAGATAGTCATCTACGTACATTATCCTGACAGAAACTATTCAGTTAACCTAGATTTCTAATAATAAAGTTTTTTTTCATCACTTTTGACCCATGTATAGAACACATACCCAAAGTAGTCCTGGGATCCACGGGAGACCTGTAGGCTGGGGTGTGATTAGATTTAATCTTCAAATGTTTAACGAGTTTTAGGAATCTGGTAGAAATTTGGTATACAAGAAAAAAGTTTGAGAATCTCTGATTTAGAGGTAAACAATTGTATACATTTTTATTTGCTTTATTTATCTTGCTGCCCATTTATGTTTTTAAGAAACATTCTCCCTGGATGCAAGACATGATTAAGTGATCTACGATATTTATGTTAATTATTATCGTATTAGGCCATCGTGAATTATCTAGTAGTGAATAACGTGTCGTTAAAATCGTAAAATCGTATAAAACGACAGTAGATTAATAGTAAACTCATCTCAAATGTGTTGATGACTACTGGAATTTGAACGTGTAAATATAAAGTATGGTTGGTAATCCCTACAGCAAATCCCGTCTCACATTGAAACACAAGGCAATTTGAGCTCTGTGGGCCCGTATCGAAAACAAGATACGGGTCTGGTTATAGATTATAAAGAACAACATTGCAACACGATTTCGTTGAGCATACATGGAATATGCAACAGCGGCTTACAAACATGTGTGATGCCTAAATAAAGTTTGCGCAGACGCGTGTGTGAATATTTATTTAAGAGATGGAGTGACGAGCGGGTGAACTAAGCTGGCACCAAGTCCTTCCAACCGGAACATATTAGTGACGTCTCCCCATAACTGTTTGGCGTTAGAATAACGGGCAATGAAGTGATACCACCCAAGGCGGACTCTGCAAGAGTACAACCACTCAGTACTCCACTAACATTATACATGAAAAAGTTTGTATGTTTGTGTATTTATTACCAAAACCAGCTGAACGGTTTAAGATATTTATCAAACAGTTTGTAATCATTATACATACATACAATACTTACCATCGCATTAATTGATATAGCTTACAGCTCTTATCAATTTATGTTAAAATTAGCTCGTGGCGTGCTAACAAGCAAGCGGGCAGAAGTCAGTAGTTGCTATATTATAAATATGAAAGTTTGGTTGTAGGTCTGTTGGTTTATCTTCCTTATCGCCAGCAACGGAACAACGCGACGGTGTGACTTTTGGTATAGGCACAATTTGTGGCACGTGGGCATACGTTATCCCGGAAGAAACGAAAAGATACGGAAATATTATGTTAAATCAATAATAAGTTGATGTAAGCAAAGCCGCAGGTAAAGCCTAGCAATAAACACGTAAACCTTGTACGAGGTGCTATTATCTGGTTTACTTTATAGGAAACGCAGACAAACATTCGTAAGTAAGGACGACATATTAAGCCTGATAGAAAAGTTCTGTACATAACTTTTTTGAGTGGAAAACTAAAATTGCAACTCAATGCTTGAACCAGTTTGTCAGTAAACCAAGTGTGGCAGTACTTAGGTGCACGCAGGCTTATAAAAAAAGCATGCATGTATTTTAGTAGAGCCCATTTAATTTACCCGCCGTGTTAATGCGCCAAAAGTATTGACTTGTGACGCTGCGTTGGAAGCGGTTTGTATATGTGACGTCATTATTTCTATACCTCGGAGGGGGGTAATCGAGTGAGGGTTGATAACCGCCTAATGACCTAATATACCTTAGACGCAAGGTACAAAACCATGATGATCGTGGTTGGTGTTTGGTCCATTAATTTCGTTGCTGCAATGGGATTCGATCGTTCTGACTTGACAATTACGGATAGCTTGAGAGTACTACAGTGTTTGAGAGTAATGGTAGTGGACTGTGATCGTTATAATAGTGGGGATCCCGCCTGAAGATGTCATCTGGAGTATGTTTCGTTGCCAAATTTGACTCAAATAATACCCGATTACTACCATTGCATGGCTCATCCAACAAAATGCCCAAGTGGATACTTCTTACATTGAACCTAGTCTACAATAACCATCGTACTTTTCCAAAGCTTTTGTTTGTTCAGAAATCGTCCTTACGAACGTTAAAAATCCAAAGACGTGTTTGATCTTTCACTTCTCCTTTTTTCACACAACCGAAGCCCAACGTACTTAAACATAAAAGGTGGTATACAGGACAATTTTTAACGGAATTAGCTCATTACTAGAAAACAAAATCCTGTCGAGCTAACCCGTTTAGTTGTTTATTTATAAAACGATCGATTTCTCTGTCTATTCCATTCTTTAATATTATAAAACTTTAGAGGTCAAAATGTTGGCCGAATATTTATTACATAAAATCTCGACTAAACGAGTTTTAACAAAACTTATATCCATGATATATTACTTAAAAACTTAAGTGTTTTATCTCTATGATTGAGATGTTTTTAATATACGTACGTCTATATGTTTTGTATGTAAATTAATCGTGTACTTATTGTACCACCGAGCCCAACTGCAAGATAACGTCTGCTGAGTCAATTGGTTATTAATAAAATTGTACTGATAAAAACAAAAATTTAACATCATACTAAAAGCACTCGTGAACTTACATAAAGTTTATATACATGAGAGAGATACATCCAACTTTCGATATCGTTGACTCGCCTCGCGATCACATTTGTACAATGCTTTATATGTACCGAACACTCAAACTTCAGCTCTCATACATAATGTATATGGGAAACACGGCCGGTTGTTAACTGAATCGGTAACCAAATAAACTTTCCCATTACGAACGAATTAGGCAACTTCGTCGGCCAGTTAACCCGACACGATGACCTCTAATAACTAAGGCACTTAACGGTATATGAGGGATGCTACCGTTACGTCGGAGCGTAGGTTTTTACAGCTAAATTTGGATGTCGCTCGATTGGACTGCGAAAAAACTTGAATAAGTGCTTTTCAAGCAACACCATGATTTTTTAATTGAAAATAATTCTTGATAATACAATGACGAGACAAACAAGCAGCGAAAATCTGGCGAACAAGAGAGTGCCTTATGGTTTATAACCTTACCACATAGTGTTATGAACTAGGAGAACTATAAGACAATAAGTAGGCATTTTGTATTAATTAATATACGCAGTAATAAATATCAAGTTCCGCATAATTGGCGTATCCGCACAGTAAACAGAACACACCAATCGAAAAAAAAAAACTTTTTGATATCTTTGCAACACAAATATGCAAATATTTCCTTACGTTAATGTATATCAATAGTACTATTCTGTGTGAGCTTTCTTGGAAACTAACCAGTTTTATTATCCAAATCACAGTAAGTCTTTGCTTGGAGAATTATCCAAATCATTATAACACAGTGCTTTGAGAAAATCATCTTTCTACGACGGTAACAAGTTCGACTTTAAATGGGACGATATTAAATCCAACACGATTAGAAACTGTATATGACATTTTTTAGAATTTTTAGGGATTTTCGAAAAAAAAAATCACAAAAAGGCCACAGTATATGCCAAAAATTTACGACACGGGACATACCGAATCGAAAACAGCTTATTTTTCGCACAAATCGTACATTGTTACGTAAGGTATAATGGATTGAGAGAGTAATACTACTAATTACAATGAAAACTTGGATTAGTGCCTTTATTTTTAAAAGGGTTTGCCTGCGGTTTTTCTAGCTTCGATTTAGATTTAGATATTTTTTTGGTGCGCTCTCAATACTAGTATTTTCTTAACAAAAGCCGACGTCACTTTTTCACCCACAACCTACACTTACTTATACGTTACTCTGTAGGTATGTAAAAAGAAGGAGAAACAAACAAACACGATTTTAACTCTAGTATATTACATAACATGTTTAACATGTAGTCTTCGGGAAATATTTAAGAAATCAGCCCACCGAAACTTAAACAGCAAAATGGGGGTCACATTAGCATATGGTCTCGCGTAATACGCAAAGAGTTGAACCTCCACCACCTAGTAACCCTGTTACCAGTGAGTATACGTATGGCACGCGACGTCCCGGGTCACAAAGCGCTCTTGTCAGCCGAGTCAGAGTATTACACTACTTCATGACTCCCGAGCTTAAATATGCCATTGTTCCCTCACTGTAAAGAGCTGAACATCGCAATATGTATAACGACATCGTATATCTTACCTTACCTCTTTCATATTTTATATCAGGTATATGTAGTGTGTTTGCTTCTTCTAATCTAAAAAAAGGATACACTAAGTCTCTTACTAAAAAAAAAAGATACACTAATCATTAATTGGCTTATATTAACACAGTAACTCAGAGAATATTAAGAACAATTTTTTTTATAACCATTGACAAAGTCGAACGGTTCGTTAGTAAATCTTCCAGACGACGTTATAAATGTTAAAATTGCAATTAGTGAAAACGTCTCGTTTCTCGTTTTGCTTTTCATTCCCGACCGAAGTTGGAGGTTAATGTATTCCGAGTGTATATATTTAAGACCAATAAACGGTAGCTATGTGGTGGGATTTTTCTATTGAATCTTTGAATTGAATTCTCATCAAAATAAAAAAGCATGCAATAAATTTGTTGCATCTACTACTATCTCCATGCCTCGGATTCCGTCCTTTGTAATCCTTTTTCAAGGGTAATTGCAATAAAGCATACATAAATAATAAACATCAGAACATTATAATCGTTAAACATTTATGTTACTACTAACGTTTTTCATTTGCAATCGATTGCTCTTCTTGAATTCTGTGAACAAAGGTGGCAATATGAGGGCCCATAGAAGTATATATTCTCTTGGGGGCGTATGAAGCGCTGTTGTCACCCCTAATGAGTTATCTACAAAAACGTGTGACTGCACGGGATGCACAAAGCGTCCTCGTTTCTCTAAGCATTGTTCCGCAGCTGCATTTTAAAGGCACAAAATGTTATTGTTTCGCTGAACTACGCAGATCGTAAGCATTTCTTTTGTACATTTTAATGCGTGCGTACATTTAATTGGAACAATATAGGTGTTGTTAATTATATCGTTATTGTTTATTCTATTTTTATTATCTACCGCTGCATCCTGTCGTATATTTTAGTATTGTGGAAAGACTAATTTAAGAACAATTAAATAAAAAAAAACTTATAGTCCTCTCAAAATAGGTACTATCAAAAAATCTAGGTACATCTTAAATTTAATTAGTACACTACGGTAGCCCGATTTCAATTCCCGATTCCAGCCTATGCGATTCTTTGCTACTATTATAAAATATAAAAAGCGCTCGGTGAGGACTGAAGCATGTCTATGAAATAACAAATATGTTTGAAGAAATGTGACATAAAAGTTTGAAAGAGATGCTCGAATATGAGACACATATTGACAATTTTCTTTACTAGATCATGTTTTCAATTCTGTTCTAGGATAGCTTGTGAAGCTACATTCGCCACAGGGCATGAAAATGCTAATGTTTTTGCAGGCTATGTAAAATCTGGAGTATTAAATATTACGACATGAAATGACATTATGGTACAAATATATGTTTTTAGAGAAGCTAGGAGCAAAAGTATAATTATTAATATACGTTACGCGCAGTTATTTCAAAACAAAGATGTATATACGTGTATCGAATAACCAAAATATTAAGAAAAATCGTTAAATTAAAAAAGTTACGTGAATCCGTTACTGTAAACTTATAAACTGTTAAAGTTTAGGGCTTTCAAGCACCTGTTCCAACAGCAGTCTGTCGTCATTGCAACGGAATTAAGCAATTATGTTACGTAACAAGTTTCCAGAATGAAGCGAACAAACGAAGTAGGATCGGCGTAACCAACCATTAGTGTGAGATACCAGAGCGGAACCAGACCTAAAAGGTTCGCGATGCAAATTCGCCTAACAGGTGTGGTGTATATTTAATAGCGGTGGTAATCCCTTAGCAACAAAGAACCGTTAGCAAGTTTTCCATATTATCGAATGATGCTCATTTATAATATATCCGAAAGTATTATTATTTAAATATAGAAATTTATTAAGAGAAGAGCAAATCGGTCACCTGATGATTAGCGATCACCGGTTCCCATGGACACCAGCAACATTGAAGGACTTGCAAACGTATTGCCCGACTTCCAGGCGGGAAAAGCCTTTCTTCTTATAAGACGTTAAGTCATATCGATCCGGAAATACCGCTGGCGACAACTGATTTCACGAGTTGCTTGTACGTGGTAAAAAATGTGAGAAACACGGTGGATTGCCAGCTATCAGGGTATGTGGCATTTTGTCATTCATTACGATTAAACTTGTTAGCCAATACCAATACGCTCGACAGTAAGAGATCACTATGTTACTACTATTTTGTTGGAAATATAGCCGTTAATATAGCCGTTTCACCCGAGCAATAATAAACAGTAATGGTTATATGTTTGCTGATTTGCAGCAGAATGACTGGTAATAGTTTGACACTATCCCAGATGGACGTTTATTGGTCCCATCACTGGAACCGTTATATTTTTAATCTATGTATATTATATAAAGAGAGAAAGGTAACGTGACGTCACTATCAACACACGTAATCAATATCCACGCAATAAAGGCGTGGGGTAAAACCTTGACACCTAATTAAAAAAATTATGTTAAAAAAGAAAAAAAGACCGCATATCTAAGCAAATGCAACGCCGATGGCATTGGAAAATAAAATAATGGTTTCTTGGTATTCCTGTTACGAAAGCAAACATTATCAACAAGTTGTTTTGGTAACGAGAAACAACAAACTACGATAGAAGAAATGTCACTAACACTTACGATAAGTTGTTATTAGTAATTACGGGGAATTATGTACAAGTGATGAACGCCTTTATTGCCTATAACGCCTTGATATGTAAGAATAAGTAATAAATAATAATAATAACCGGATAAGTATCACGACCTCACAGGAAATCGGCGTAAAGTGGAAGTGTTTTTGCGCAGACGCAAACGCAAAACGTTTCGTCCGGTGAGTGAGGTGGCCGGTAGCCCAAACTTAAAAAGGAAAATATCATAAAGAAATATTCATATATACATAAAAATTCGTACAGAAAAAACATTATGTACCTTTTAAAGCGCAATTTGCACACGAAGGTAGTTGAGCTATAGTACAGCTACAATTTATATCGCGCCGAAGTAACGAAAGCAAATTTTCTTATATTCATGTCCATGTCAAAAACGTAACTTGCCAAATCATAAATGAATAAAGAAGTAAACGCTTTAAAAAATATAAAACTTGACCTAATTTCAAATTTCATGCTAGAATTCTTGTTGGAACATAGTCAGCATAAAATGGATTTCAAATAAGCCCCTATATAATATGCTATTAGCATGACAAGACAAACCAGCAAATAATAGAATTTCGAAAGACCTAGAAAATTTAATGAAATAAACGGAATTTTTTAGTTTTTTTTATGACAGGTTTTAAATAATCAATTGTTTGACTTACGGAGGGTCAAACAACGAGATAAATATGTTTTATTTACATAATTATAATAATTGTTGTTATTAGTATACATTGAAATGCTAAATAAATCGCTATGAAAATGTATTGACTATTGTCTTCTTATGGAGGTTACCGAGTGGAAATTGTGCCAGTTAAAGAGTTGAACATCGGAAAAAAATTCGAAACAGTTTCAAAAAGTGGTCTCATTATTCTGAATAATAGAGGTATTTTACAGCAAGTGTGTCAAGACCTTATTTAAAATATCATTAACAGATGTTTCTCAAAGCTAATTTGAGGTTACAAGTTCCTCTGTATTATAAAAGATGCATTATTATCTGTGGACAGTCAGAATTTGGCGGGAAAAAGCAGTCTCAACACGTCTAATACAGCATGTCGGGTAAGTAGCGCTAGGTTCACACATGCGTGTAATTCCAGACCCGCAGCAACGGCGTATCGTATGGATTTTACGTGAGGCCTGTCAGCTAACCTAATTAGAGCGATTTGTGAGATAGGAACGATCGAGCCGCGTGGGAATCGAAAATTCGTTTTCATTTGAATTTGCGCAAAATCTATACCTTTCTTCCAAGTTTATAGCGACAGGTACAGAAAAAAAAATAAGAAAGACGGTATATAGAATTTCGAACAAGCCGGAATGAGAAGGTTATATTAAAATGACAAATATCATCGGTAAATAGTAAACGAGTGGGTGAAATACTCTATATCGAAGCTCGAAAGCAAAAACGTAGTAAATGACACAGTCATTTTTTTAACTACATTGTTGAAATCGGTAAATTAAACCAAGTCGATTGGTGTATGTCTGGTAAAAAAAAATTGGTTTTGCTGGTTACGACGTTTTTGCTTTCCAGCGTTGGTATAAAATAATCAACTCGTTCTAGACAACTCGCGACACACATGGTTTACCTCCCTTCTAACTAACTACCACTTTGATAGGTCAACAAAAGATCAACTAAAATCTAATTCTATATTCTGTGGTCGAAATTTAAACGTTATTGAGGTACTTTTGTCAAAGAGTATGTAGTCTCTGTGATCGTTTTACTGTTTTTTTTTATTTATTTTTTATTTGTCATCTACGCTTTGACGAATAATACTTTCGCTTTTTTAGTATTGACCAAAATAATTAATATATCTCTTGATCGAAAAGGCTGACAAACGAGCAAGCAGCCCGCCTAATGGTAAGCAGCAGTCACCGTCACCTATGGACACTCAAATTAAAGAACTTGCAAATGCGTTGCCAGCAAAAACATTTCCACTTTACGCCGATTTTCTGTGAGGTTGTGGTACTTATCCGGTTTGAGCCGGCCCATTCAACAGCGGGAACAGCTGCGTGGCTCTACTACCGTAGAAATGTAGAAATGTTTAATACATTTCTACAACATTATATAATGTATATATGTAACTTAAAGTAATTGTATTATTATATATATAAATTTCAACAACTACAACTATAATAACCCTCCTCATAACAATTCCTAATTGTAGTCGTCCACACGTTATCTCTTCATGCATTAATATAAAGATAATGAAAAACAACACAAATATATTCAACGTTACTATAATCACATTGAGATGTGATTATATCCCACAATAAAAGTATATTAAAATCAGCGTCGGTATAAAATAAAGACGCTGTCAATTTAACAAAACTACAAATTATCGTTCCCGATCTGCACGACCATTCAAATACGGCTAAAACAAAGAGGCAGCAATTCCACCAGATCGCACAGAAAAGAGGTTACATAACAACGAGATGTATGTAAAATATCCCGCCGCGGCCGTAGACAATGCATATACGATGAGCAGTTCGGATCGGGATTTATTTATGAGCCAATATACGAGTGATGTGGCCAGCGAGGATAAACGACTTCAAAAAAAGTAACGAAAGAGCGTCCACGAGATTATCTGAAATGGAATCTGAAAGAATCGAATGTAATTCATCAAATTCTTAAAATAAAATAATCAATAAAAAAATGTGACCATCTTTTATGCAGCAATGTAACGATATAATATGTCACATTTTGACATTGCAACGTTAAAAAATACTTATAGAAGGCTATTATATTATAAATGAAGTATATTTGATTTGATTGTAGTAATTCAGTTGGTACCTTGTTCTGAAAGGAAATATTAAAGAAAAAGCGAGCAATGAATGAATGAACAATAAATGAATACAAGAATGAATTTGTATTCTCACAACGACCGAACCCGCAGAAAAAGTTATCTGCCACAATTTGCGCGTGTAACTGCGTCTTCGTAAACATAGAGAGACGGTTAGGTCCTTAAGACACAAACTCTTATTGTACAAAGCCTGCGTCCGTCCCATCTTATCATACGCATGCCTATCCTTCGCGCATATCCCCCAGTGTCACCTGAACCGCCTTCAGGTGATACAAAATAAATTCATCCGCACTGCAACCGGTGCTGAGTGGTACCA
>DWHO01003729.1:0-11713 GCA_018247575.1 Eurytides lysithous rurik | reverse complement strand
TAATATATCCTGCGCACTTGGTTGATCTCTTGTAGATCGGCCGCCGTGGCCGGATTCGGTCGGGAGGACATCATCATAAGAGATTATTTTTATCCCATATAAAACTAAAATTAATTAATTTAATTAATTAATATTTGTAAAACTGTATTATTATCAAATGTCATCCACTATAAGTTTAAAAAATTGTATATGAACTTAAGTGGGTGGATAAAAGTATTTTATTGACGATTGAATATTTGAACATGACATATAAATATATATAGGGAGAGTGTGAGCCAATAGTGGGAATTGAAAAGGTATTTTACTTTTAAACTTAACGCGTCTTTCAACATTTTCAGAGGAGAAACCTTGCCACGCAGACATGGTAAAACGGAAACAAACAAACACCAAATACCCCAACCGAATGTTATAAACCACAACGAAACTTATACTAATTCAAAGGCATTTAAATATTTTTATACGAAAAGCAAATAGCAAAGTATGTCGTATAGCCATGGGTCACAAATTGTCGTTTTTTGCATTTAGGATAATAAGAAAACTGAGCGTATTTTGAAAACGGTGAAAAAAGAAATGTTTTTACGAATTTAACTCGCAGTCATTTTCATTATATCTTTTTGATACTTTTATTTAAAGGTAATAAATAAGTTGAAGGCCTTGAATTTTATATGTCGTTTAGAGTTTTTCTTCTTTACATAAATGTTATTCACCTCTGTTCTTAGCATTATTTTTTTCGTTCAAGACAGTCGTTAAAACGCTTAACACTGATAGAGGATCCGTTTGTTAGGTTATTAAACAGAGTAAGTACCTTGCTAGAATTAGATTACGTATTTATTATTACAAAGATGAGTACCACCGTATCTAATCTAATCTTGTTGCATTAGTAGTGTTTAGGTTAAAATTAAGAGAGCTTCATGTGAGAGCTGTAAACATACTGAATTTTATTTTTTTGATCTTCTGAAAGTATGAAATTCACTTTCGTTTCGCCAATTTATCAAAATAGCTATACGTTATTGGATGAAACTATTTTACAGATTTCATTACGCTTAAATGTTGTTTTCGAATTCCCGAGTGTCGGATATTTATTTAACAGCGTTTATGTTCCCAGGACATATAGCCTGTAGGTTTTTATTTTATAATGCATAGTTTTCGAGTAAACACAAGAAATAATAATTAAAAAAGAATGATGTTATGCAGTTTAATATTTACAATGTATTTAATAGAATATAAATACATTACGCTTACTGTCCCCTGTTTATAAATCGTTAATAAATATTAGATAGTAAGAATGCACCATAGCGAATTTAATGCACTTTTGCTATCATATATGTTCTAAATCAGGGGTCGGCAACCAGCGGCTCGTAAGCCGGTACGATAGAGATGCAAAAAATCATTTTATCATATAATTTTATATTAACGAGCATTCCCACGGGTGCGGTACCCGATGAAGCTTTATAGAGCCGCATAGGCTGAACATCACATAATAACATCATTATAATAAAATTAAAAAAAATGGACTAAATGTGGCCCGCGCCAATATTCTCATAACATTTGCGGCCCTTATATATAAGAAAAGGTTGCCGACCCGTGTTCTAAATAATTAGTGTGTCAGGTATTAATAGAAGATCGCCGTAAATGAGATATGTTTTTTGTACGATCACGGTAGGCTAACTAATAAAGAAAAATAACTGTATTTAATTTTGTTTAAATGGACAATTTAAACGAAATTATTTAAATTTTCCATTTAATTTAATTGCTTCCCTTGTTGTAATTTTATGGCGGTGAAATTTGAATATATTTAATAATGCTAGGTGTCATGACCGAGAGAAAAAATTATTTGTATCTATACAGAAACTGTCTTACCTCAGTAAACAAGTGATATTGTCTAGATCTGAAGAAAGTTTTACATTAACCTATTTTAAATGTTAATATTGGCCCCGGGTATAAATAACTTGGAATATAAGTAAGTAACATCCATAGAATTATAAGTACACATAGTTGGAAGTTGAAATATGGTGATAGATTCAAATATGGCGATTTTTATATATTTGATTTTAGCTACGAATATAGTGAATTATAAATTTTTTCATAGTATACCGAAAATGGTTGTACACAGGAATATATAGATAGACAGCTTTTTATTAATCGTAGATATTTAATAGTAGATAAATTTACGAAAAACAGTTAAATGTTCAAATTTACTTATTACAAGAGATGCTCCTGCATTAAAATGGCATATTACAAATGAAATAACAAAAACAAAAAGTTATTATCAGAAGACATAAATAATCAATATTTTTCTGTTAGTATGTGTTGTTAGTTTATTGGTAACAAATAGTTATTTTTTGGTGTTAACATGCAGTGGCGGTACTACCACCATACAAGCCCAAAAGCCCGGTTTTCCCTACTAAGGAGTAAAATTTATAAATCTTAATTAGCACATAATTCCCGAATGATTTATTTTTAAATTTGAACGTTGCGGGAATTATGTGCTAAATAGCCGGACTTTTGGGCTGCAAGGTGATTGTTTGTCTCTCTCACACAATTGCTTGACGCACCGATTGGAAGGTACAGGCTATTAACCCTGACTAGCTGAACTAATACTAGTATTGTGTACATATAGAAAACTGAACATTTTGAAATTCTTGAAGTTTAGAATATTGTAATTTCTTGTTATGGCACTAAAGTCTTTATAAAAATTGTGAAAATTAATAAATGGATAGTCGGTTTGTTTTCGCATTTGGTGAAAACTTCGCAACAATAAGGAATTATGCGTAATTTGAAACTATGTGGAGTAAATAACTTTCATTTGGTAATATACAGTCATTAATAAAAACTTTATAAACTTGTTTATAATATCGTAGATTCAATTTGACTTTTTAAGTCTTACTATATTTTTTTCTTTTTTTTTTACTGTATCGATTTTAGAAGTATATGCCAAGTTGTAATTAATTGCGCCATCATGAGCACAGTTGTTTGACATATTTAGACTTAAGATGTAATGGAATTGATATCTAACACTAGAGAGTTCGCCCAAAGTGTCCTAGCACAAATGCATTATAGTGTTCAAATGTCGGTACCTGTTACCGACTAGAGAGAAAAAGGATTTGCATTTAAAATCTATAAGCAACAAAAATAGTGAGATTTTTTATATTATATAAAAATTATTAAATACGACTCATCAAACTCGATATGTTCACAATCATTCTAGGATTTAATTATAAAATAGATATTTTAAATCATCTATCTGTATAGCTGCATATTTATTGGATAAATATGCAGCTATACATATAGATAAATTACTTACTACACATCGACGCCAGAAAGTGGTAATGTCGTATGTCAGAAATCTCCAAAATCAATCAAGTAGTAACATTAGAATAACCTAAATGGGTTATTCTGTGTCAAGTAAGATTAAAAAGAAAGAAAGATATTATGTATCTGGGAAAAATACGTTTCAAAATTTAACTTTCCATGGTTAATGAGTTATAAATTTTTGAAATGGTTTTTTCGGCTGTCGTGTAAAGTGGATTTTTCAATATACGATAAATTAGCTTGCTACCGTCGATATTTCAAAAGAATCACTGTAGTAAATGGCTTCTTCTTAAACTCAAGAGCTAAGCTCTTGTCGATAGAGTTCCTTCTACTTGTCCCCAATAGCTATGTATCTCAAACACTCATAGTTTAACCATTAGATACATAAAAAAAATAGTTGATCTCCAGTTATAGTATTCATTTTATTTGGCTGGAAATAATTGTCCAGGAAATATATTTGATACCTGTTAATTCGCATGGAAGGTTGTTGCAGTCATGAAGATAGTCATTGAAGTACATACTTATTTACGAAATAAATAGGTTCTTATTGTCTTCAAAGTTTCAATATTTGGGAGAGTCATATATTTTATACATATATACTAACGCTGGACAGCAAAAAGTACCTAGTAAATCCAGCAAATTTTTCACCAGACATACACCAATCGACTTGGTTTAATCTGATTTCAACAATGTTATTAAAACAAAATAACTCCATGTTTCATTTACTACGTTTTTGCTTTCCAGCGTCGATATGTTTACATAATGATTTCTTTTAAAATGCTACAGCATCTACGGCCACGGGAGTCCCATAAATATCTTGTTGATTTGTTTACTTTAATCAATCTTTTTGTTTCTTTTTTTAAAATATTTTTCCTTGACTTGGACCATAGGTATATTTTCATTTTACATAAATACTTACATTTGGATTTTTCTGTTTATCTTTGTCTTTACCTGTATAATATAAAACTAGTGGTGTCAATCCGATTTGTAATGAGTTATAATATTATTGCTATGTAACTTTTGCCAAGCGGATACTAATTGTCTTTTTATGCATGATTTTTGGGAAAGTTAATTATGTAATATACTAGATAGTAATTCCTAACTGGACCGAAATTTAAATAGGCACTAATGATTAGCATATTTTTACATTTCTTAATAAAACATCAAAAATAGATACATAGATAAAGTAAAATACTAATTTTTTATTCAAATAAAAGTGGCCTCGGTTACCAAAATTATTTAATGAAATCTAGTGCACAAATATTCGTCAATGTATTTTGGTGAAGAATGTGAGCATTTATAAAGTTATTTGATTTGAAAAAGCGCACATATTGTACTGTCGAGTAGAAAAAGGCCATCACTTAGCTAAAGGTCATAATATAAAAAAGATGTATGTTCACAAAACTAAAAAACATAGTTCTCACACGTGCTACGTACGCCAGTTATAAACTTGATTCAATTGAGTGATATGAACAGGCTCTTAATAGAATTTGTGCAAAAGCGTATATAGTCCGTATATGGTACTGGGCGATTTCTTCATTCATTTAAATTAGCCTTAAACTGAGGGGCGAAAAAGATATTTTTTATTATTATTACATTATTCTTATCCGCATCTTCAAACGGTACCTTTTATAGGTTGAAGGTGATTATGACAAACGGTAAGACACGCTTTTTATATATTACTTATAATAATAGGTGTCGTTCCAATTTGCTTAGATAATACATACATTATACCTATTACAAATTAATTGTTATCACCATTTCCGGACAGGGGGTGAAAACGTTGAGTAAGGTTGTAATTACGCATTTTTCAGAGCAGCCTATTAATGCCCATACATAATTACATAAACACTAAAATATACTACTCTTTTATCGGTTAGGCATGTGCGTATGCATAGGTCTCTCAAAAAAACTATGTATTGTCGACCTATCAACGTATTCACGGCTTGTGGAGATGAATAAAATATTAAAATTGTATTTGAACAGTTAAACTCTTAATATCCAATGGAAATATCTGTATGTAACCAACACCCACTTTCTATTTATTCGCCTACACTGAATGCAACATTTATGAAATTATTAACGTAAAATATTTAAATAAAATTTTGCCAGCAATACGAAACCCGGTCTTCATGTTGTAGTAATATTTATTAGGAACATCACTGAATTGTAATGATTTGGTAATTTTTTGTGTGTATTGTAATTGATGCCGCCCTATATAACTATGGTGTATGTCAAACGGTCTTAAATATTTTGTACTTTTTAATATGTAATATGTATGAATATATCATAATATTCGTTAATACATTATAATATCAAGCTAAATTAGGCCGACTAATGGAATTGCGCTAATGTACAAAAATTTACACTATTGTGATTTTTATTATTTACCAATTAACGCAAAAAAATTGTTTTATTATATGTGTGTGAATGCGTTTGATATACAGCATACATTTTAGTGAAACAATATTTACAGTATTACTATTTATATAAAATATAATGTTTTAAATTATAATACCAATCATTGTAAAAATACCATATGTGTATGTATGTAGTAAAGAAGTAGAAAATACTATGCTGTGTTTTTTTTATAATCTTAAATATTTTTAATAAAAATCCTTCTGATATTTTACCATTTACGCATTGATATATTTCACAGTTAACTATAACGTGTGTGTGTTAAAATCATACATTTTTACTGTTGCCTATAATGGTAGATGCTTTTGTAATAATTTTAAACACGATTTTTAAATGTTTATTTTATTGGTTTTCATGTAACGAATGGTTAGGGTTAAAACAATGAAAAAGAAAAATAAGTTTATCATTATTATATTTCAACAAATTACACCGAAAATAGTCCCGAAAACATAACGTCCCATAACCCTTCATTGAACCACTACAAGGTATTTTTTTATTTTGTATGCTAGTCACCACTAAAATTCAAATTCACTGTCCTGTGTCCTATTATAAAAATTACTTAAAGAATTATGTCAATTCTATAATGAATCCTTATTTCCATTTTCCGTTCATTGTTAATTTTTTTTTTCTAAATGTCATAAGTTGTTTTATGCAATTTTATATACAATATGAGATAAATCATAGGAATGTAATTAGATTAGAATAAAAAACGATCATAATGCGAAAGTAACTTATCAATACAATTTTTTGTTTAACAAAATATATGCGACTTTTAATATTATAAAAAATAATGCAATCTTCTTGTTTTCCTGACATAGGTCATACATACATTACGAAAATAATTTTGGGTTCAAATTTTAATAACATAATAGAATGTTTACACAATGACTGATAATAAGGAGTTATACATAAAATTACACATATTACAATTACATTACATAAATGTTATAAATAATAAAGAATTAAACATAGTGTATACATATTGGCACAATGGGAAAACTATTACAGATTAGTAAAATCCAACAGACTACCCTGCCGTTTTTATGACATTTTTTTACTTCAATTAAATTAAAACATCTGTTTAAATGTTAAAGAAGTGGCTGCATGTATGCATCAATGTCAAAATTTTAATTGATCTTTGTTCAGCCCTTCTCAGATTATTAGGTAACAATCCTGATACAAGTCCTAATCAAATCATTAAGGATATACAAGCACCGTTCCCCTCGTCATTTTATAAGAGTAAATGTTCAAGAAATTTTCCGTAATTCTAGCATCTCTTTTCTCATGAACTCTTATAAGATTGTGAAAGAGATATATAAAAAAAAGAAAGAGGGGTAAATTTCAATAGAAATATTCACGCTTGTAAAGAACATAAAGAAGTCGTGTAAATAAATTTTAAGGACCACCTAGGTGTTTGTTGGAAAAAAAAAGTGAAAATATGACTGACAGAGATAATAATTGAGTTGCAAACATTTATGGACGTCGTTTTTGAACATAGAAGTAAAGAAAACTTGTAATTCCACCCTGTAAAGTAAAAAATGATTGTAAAAAAACCTAAATTATGTAAAAATTATTCATTATATTGACTTGTATTTGTTAAAGAACAAATATCTTACAGATTACAAATTTCCTCTATTGCTATAATCGTGTTAATTTATAACAATTCACTTTATTTAGAAAAAAAATAACATAGATACTACAAAATAAAATTTTCAATGCAATATGTGTTTATTTAGAGATAATAATTTCAACACAGGGACTAATAAACTAGATAAAGTAATTATTTCAGACTAGTAATTATGTTACGTTTTCAAAATTTGAAAAAAAAATGATTATTAAACTTTCAAAGTACAAGTGAAAGTCTTTTTCATATATACATTTTAATTGAGTATTTCTAAATTCTATACAGCAACATATATCATTATTAGAATAATGACTGTACAAATTTAATTGTAATATATTGTATTAAAACATATCTAGCAAATTATGATTTAGATTTAATTGAGAAAACAAATCTTTTATCACCATAAATATATAATAGCAAACATTTGAAAATAACCAAATGCCTCATAATATTAGTCACAAAAAATTGATTACATAATTGTTGATTTGAAATATGTCATACTTAGAATTTGAGAGCTAGAGATCTGTATAAACAAAACTCAACCACCCACAGCTTTCGAACGAAAGTTAATTTGTATTTAGCAGATATACATGAAGGCAAATAAATGCCGAATAAGAATTAAGAATAAAATGAAGTTATATCTAAAGAATTACTATTTATGACAAAATGACACTAATAATTAGCAAAATATCCAATGGCTCAGGAAATTGAAGGTAATTTACGAAGAAAGACAGAAAAAAAAGAAAATAAAGGCAATAGAGGAGGACCTTAGCAAACATATATCAACCAAATTGATGATTTACTGATAGAAAAAAAAAGAGAGTCCCACTGAGTTTCTTTCGCCTGTTCTTCTCAGGACTGAGTCTTTTTTTTTTCGAACAGGTAGTCGAATAATTAGACGTATAAAATGATTGTTAACCAATCCAATTTTGAATAAAGAAGTTTCACCTCAACTTTGAAATATAATAAAGGCTTGCAAAGAGATTTGCTAGAAAAGTCAAAAGCATGTATGTACTATTTATATTCGTATTTCCTTTAATTCATTATTATTAAAAAGTAGTTAATTCAGAATAATGAATAATACTAATTAGATTTTTTTAATAACATATTAAAAAACAACTAAGAAACAAATAATATATATCACTGGCACTAACAAAATAAAGTACAATTTCCTTATATGATCATAACAGAATTTTTCACCTGTATTTTCTACTTAGCTATCAAAACAGCACCAATAGTAACTACTAGCCTAAGAGATCTACAGAAGATTAAATATTTCATCTAGGTGGGAATAAAATGTTTCTAATTCTTCCAATATAAATTAAGTAATTAAGGTTTCATTTACTCAGAAATATGCTAGTTAAATTCCTGAAAAGTATAGATCAGTGTCAATTCATCTCTTCATGAATATGTCAAGTGAAATTATATATCATTAAAGTTATGCATTTATTAATTAATTATTGGAACATTAAACATCAATTTACTGAGATTTTTTTCCAATATATGTTACAATCTTCTCAGTAACACTACAAAGCTATCTGTTTACATTGAAACTATATTGACAATGCAAGTCTTGGTCTTAATGTATGATGTCATTTGGCTAAAAACAGCCTCCTGCAGCGCATTTGAATTCTAATACCATCTAATACCAATTACCCGTGACTAATGAATCTGAAAATATATTAACCACATAATACATGATATAATCCCTTTCATCAATACACTCATATCAAATAGCAATAAACAGAGAATAGTGTATATAAATACCTTATTTAATTTGAAGGCTATGTGCTGTTCTGTTTAATATTTTTCTGGTCTGGAACATCTGAGATCTCTGAAATGTCCTGAAAATAATATTTTAGGATTACAAGTTAGGATATAAGTTAGGTTAGGATTTATAAGTATTTTAAATTATTATACCTAATTTATTACTCAAATACTTAAATTCATCATACTCTGTTATTTCGTTAATATAAAAAAGAATTAAAAGTTCCATGATACATGTGCCTAATTCGTCATGTTTATTTTGATCTACGGCGTTTAAGGAGTTGAAGTAAAGAAAATCGTACACGTATTCGCATGAACCGTGAATACATCACCTTGCTTTTTATCTGGATTCTCGAATAAAAACCACCAACAACACTAAACCCCTTGAACGACAATTTATTTTTAGTCAGCACTGCTTTGGCAGACAATTAAATATTCTTAGTTTTAAGAGGAGAGATTGATATAGAAACTTACGGTTTTATTTGTTTCACAGATTCATATGAATGTTCATTGTTATATATACCTACCTATAATAATATAATCAGTATCTAAAAAGTTCATGACGAGTTGGACTCGTCATTTCTGTTCAAGGGGTCAATTTCTACTTCTTAAGATTTTTTATAGTTTAGCATACAAAAAAAGTCTGCGTTATTTATAGTTAAAGTCATTACATAACGGTTTATTTGCATGACCATTTGTGGTTACAGAAGCCACAAAATGGTAATTATATCATAGTTTTTCTCTATGGAAAAAGCGTTGAATAATTCTTTTTTTTTTGTTATTGATGCATGGCGAGTCAAGCAAGTCGATCTTCAAATAATCATTAATATAGATTATCAGTTACGATTATTATTACATATATATTTAGGTATTATTTAACACGTTGACGTAAATGACGTCTATAGCCGTCCAACGCGTGTGCGTGTAGATACAAATGACGTGTATAGCAGTCCTATATAGTTATTATTAAAAAAAATATAAAAAAAATAATTTGTAAACATGAAATCTATCTTAAACTTCTCAAGAACCAACTAATTGGCAAAAAAACAAACAAAAAGTGCGTTTTTGGAAGCACCCACTGATTTCCAACTGAGCGTCAACGTTTTTTTTTTTAAATAATAGTATAACATTTTACAGTGGTAGAGCCACGCAACAGCTCCCACTAGTGCTGAATGGGTCGGCTCGAACCGGATAATTATCACGACCTCACAGAAAGTCGGCCTGAAGTGGAAGTATTTGTGTTTTTGCGTTTTGTCGGCGAGGCAGCCGGTGAGCCACGCCTCCCTCCCACTTCCTTTCCCTCCCTCCTTCCAAAAAATTCTCACTTTATACGCAGGTAACGCATTTGCAAATAATGTTGCGAATGTCCACGGGCAGGGGTCATCGCTTACGATCAGGTAAGCCGCTTGCTCGTTTGCTGTCTACTGCACAAAAAACGACACTTGACGTACCTCATCTGGGGTAAGGGTGCGTGCACCAAATCCGTTCTTCAGTGACTCGCGCAGTGTATCGTCTTCCTCCTCGTCCGTGTGGACGTCGTAAAACTCCTCGCTGTCCATCTCGCCGTCAGTCGCTAATAGCAATTATAAAAGAATAATGTCGTTAGTTACTCTTTACTAAATCTTGCTTTTGTTTCAAATCTTTCTCGAAATCATATTTTATATATTTTGGTATTTAATTTACTACTAATTTAAGACGAAGTCTTTAAATGCTTTAATTAAATAAATTCCCGATACTAAAATTGCAAAACGTATTATTGTTTATGAATAATATTTGAAAATTATTCTGATAATTATTACACTAATGCATTACTAAACATTTTCGTCAAAAAAGTTAAAGCTATTATTTTAATGACATAATAATAAATGTTAATTTAAAGTCTTTACGGTCTTATCCATAAAGAGCTATAACACATCTAAAGGCTTACTATAATAAGATTGTCAAAAACTGTTATCCATTATAGCGTTTTAGCACTAAACTGTTCTATAAATCTAATATAAAGTTATAGAGATCTTATATAACTGTTATAAAGAACCTTACTATAACAGTTATATAAGGTAGAAGATGGCGAAATTTTTGATATTTAACTTTATATAACTGTTAACAACCAATCGACGCGTTTTAATTTCTGATTTCAACAGTTATTAAACAAAAATTACTTAATGTGGAATTTACTACGTTTTTGTTTTTCAGCGTCGATATGTTTAATAAAGTTATCAAGTACGTCATATAAACTTTAACTAATAAATGGTAAAAACCTTTGATAAACTTTTGTTATAAATAAGACTGCTAAAATTCATAAATTAAGCCTGTGGAGAAATGTAAATAAACATGGAATCTTTTTAATAAATATGTAGATAAAAATAAAATTAATTTTGTTATCCCTATATATACACTACCGTCCAAAAGTTTGGAAGCAAAGGTAAAATCAAATAAAACAAAATTTAACGATATATATATATATATATATATACACACCACCTTTATATCACTATCAAAAAAAAAAAAACCAGCCATGTAGACAAGTTAATAACTCCTAAATGTGCAATCAGTATTTTGGTATATTTAATAATGACGAAGTTATTTACATTT
>DWHO01003728.1:0-11713 GCA_018247575.1 Eurytides lysithous rurik | reverse complement strand
AGACTAGGTAGGTATACATAAGAACAAGTAAAAGAAATCCTTAACATGTTTACATAAAAATTTACGAAAATGTGTGGAATCGAGACTGAATAAGGAATAAAGAATGTGTTTTTATTAAATAATAAATAGAAATGAGGCAATATGTATAATACTTAATTATTATATTTTAATTAATATAAAACTGATAAACGTAAGGAATTATTATGTAAAATAATGCGTAACATAGTGCCCCACAAGACCTACTTCGCCATGGACTGCGTTGATGATCTCGAGCAGAGATTCCTATTGAACACCAAGGGGTTCACATGGACCACTTAGAAATTACTGACCTAGAGACTTTACGCCGATATTCTGTGAGGTCGTGGTATTTATCCGGTTCGAGCCGGCCCAATCAGCATTGGGTGCAGCTGCGTGGCTCTACCACAGTATAAAGTGTGCCAATGTTGACAAACCATGCAGATTTAGTAAAAGCGTGGTAAGTACTACTTGCAAATGTATGGCATAAGTCAGAAAGAACATAAAATAAAAGAATATACGAGCACTTCCAAGCGATTTTAAAAAGCGGCACTTAGAGACATCGAAAGTAAACTTTTCCCCCGTTCCTTCGCAGACTGCGAAATTGCAATGCTCTAAAATATGTGCATACATATTTACGAGGGCTTACGAACGGGAAACGAATGGAGTCTAGTCAGTAATTCAATAACACAAAATATCCTTCAGTCTCATACTCAGCATGACATGGAAGGAATAGATTTTAGTATGCAGGTAACCGTCTTTTGTGAAAATAAAAAAGTAGGATACAAAAAAAATCTATTTCTACAAGACAGTGAGGTGAGGGGGAGACAAGTTGTGGAACGGTCAACGTATAGTTTCACACTTATATACATACTTAGTTATACACTTAGTTACATACTTATATATTTTTAAATACATACTTATATAGATAATTAACAACCAGACACAGAACAAATACCTATGCTCATCGCTCAAATATTTTGTCCTGAGTGGGAATCGAACCCACGACCTTTTGCTTTGTCAGGAGTCAGGAGCACTAACCACTACACCAACGGGCTAGTCAATTAATTTTTATATTAAAAATAAATAATTTAAATTTTTTATGTAACGTACTAACCGACTTCATATAAATCCTACTTGCAAAGTGCAATTAGAATGGAATTTTTGGGGAAACCTTGCGATATACCGTTTACAACAAAAATACGCATAATTAAGGAGAACTCAAAAATTACTGATCAAATCTCGCTAAAATTAAAGGACCGCACGCAAAGCACCAGCTTTCAAATATAATAAGAATCATCAAAATCGGTACACCCAGATAAGGATACAATATTATATGTATACATAATACGGATTTCGCTATACATTTCTATCCAATGTTCCATAACGTCTGACGCAAAAATTAACTGTCTAACAGCATTAGAACGGGATCATTTGCGAAATTCTCGTTTGCGTGTCAAGTGCATTGCTTGGGTCCATCTGGCCTTGGCGTTGGACTAAGGTCACGTTTCTTTCTGACTCGGTTCTCAGTGGCCCTGATTGTGTGTCCACGCATACAGTTTAATTTCCTATCTCCTGGATTATGCTGACAGAGTTGACAGTGAATACTTTAATAAAAGTAAAAATATAAAGCTCGATTAAATAAGGTAACCTATAACCTGAAAATTAAGATATTACGTGAATGTAAGAATTCCAAGGTCTTTCCTACTTTCCTTTTAAAATACCGAACGGTGTTTAAAGTTGACTGAATATTGCATCACTCTGCTAAAGACGAAGGAGCCTGGTAAATACATATTGTTATTTCCGTTAACACATTACGCATGCGCAGTTATTTGAGTTATATTAGATAGAACAGTAGCTGCTAGACGAAGAGATAAAAACGAACATCTCTTTGTCCAGTATTCTTTTGGGGAGGTGGCAAACCAGCACGCAGTTCACCTGATGGTTAGCGATTATTGTTGCCCAAGTGTATTTGCGACATTAAGTTGCAAATGCGTTGCCAGTCTTTCTAGTCAAATGCAAGTTCTTGGAAGGGAGAAGGAATGTGAAAGTTATGTTAGATAGAATAGTATAAACTAGACAACGAGATATACGATCATTTATTTTTATTTATTCTTTATTGCATATACCTTAAAGAAAAAAAAGGATTAGAAAAGGCGGACTTAATGCCTTGAGGCATTCTCTCCCAGTCAACCCGGGGCGTGGGGATAAAATAGTGGTAGGTGCAACAAATCAATCAACCAATCCAATCATCTCTTTGTCCAGTATTTTTTGTGTAAACGAGCATGCGGCTCACCTGATGGTTAGCGATCACGGATATTGGCAACATCAAGTTGCAAATGCGTTGCCAGTCAGCACCAAATTTGCGAATTTTTGGGAGGAGGAGAGAGGGAGAGGAATGTAAATGGGCCACCGGCCACCTCACTCACCGGATGAAACGCGGAAGCGAGACACTTCCACTTCACTCCGATTTTCTTCGAGGTCGTGGTACTTAGCCGACCGGCACATTTAGCGGCAGTTGTCAATAAGTCATAGAACAAAATCTTAAGAAGTCGCTCTTTTTCGGGCGAAATAAGTAACTTAATCCACGCCTGTTATTGACCTTATTGATTGAAACTTATTTCCCAACTTAGCATCTAATAATGAGCACATACAATCTGGTGCGGCCGGCAGTACAACAGTATTGCCGGCCGGACCAGATTTGAATGTGTATTGTAAAATTCGCCTCAGTTGCAATTACGGGCGTAATGATAAACTGGTGCGCTGATAAAAAGTTCAATGTCAATATAATCAAGAATCGACGCAACAGTTCGACAAACTTGCTGTTCACGGGACGAATCAGTTAATAATTTTAATAAATTGTTATTTTGTTGAGAGTTATTTTTTTCATGTACATACTACACATGTTAAAGCTTTTTTTATATTGAATTAGATTAAAAACTATGTTACCACCGTAATGACTTAGCATATACCATTTTTAATCTCTGCCTGTCAGCGTAGAGGCGATTTTGAACTCGGGCAGTTCAAAATACTGAGATAATAAATAAGCCCGGGCTTGTGAATTAGCTGAGCAAGCGGTTCACCTGATGGTAATTGATCACCGCCACCCATAGACATTGCAGCATTGCAGAATTACAAATGCCAGAGAGAGCTTCGTGGCTCTACCATCGTGAAAAAATTTGTGGCAGGTGAAGGTACAATATTCCTTCTAATCAGAATACATTATTGCTTGGCAGAAGTGCTTAGAAAATACTGTTTGGCGCTAGAATAACTACATTAATACAATACAGCAATACCTTCATTTTTTTCCTTATTTAAAAAAATAAAGAACAAAAAAAAATGTCAGTGGTTGGCACTAGACGGACTTTTCAAAAGAGTCCCACCACTTCGTAAGTCTTGTTAACTTTGGTTATATTTAATTTATATTAATTAATCAAAATTATATATTACGTAAACATAGGAATTCCAAGGTCAACATTTTACTTCTTTATATTTATTACATTGAACAATTTTTTATTTTTTTCACTTTGAGAGACATTGCACGTATTTTTCTATGAAGGTGCAATATTCATAGAATTGACAAAGTGGTTGACAAAGAAAGTGGAGGGGAGTGGGTTACGACTTTTGTGATATCTTGAGATTGTTGCGCCATGACCCCAGGGCAGTTTACGCGCGATAATATAATCTGTGGCGGACACCGATAGACAATATCACGCCTTATATATATGCTCTATACTTCCTCGTAAGGACAATTGACTTCGGCTTAGCGAACAGTCGTAGAGTTCAGGGCAATATTTGTATTTTTGCGCCCTATCTTTTAAGTCGAAAGAGCAATAACACAATATCTACTACATTATTTCAAATAATTACCTAAATACATCAAACCTTTATCATTATATCCATATGTGTATTGAGTCATTTTAGCATATTATTATTACGTTATTTTTCACTAATATTATCACTTATAAAATTTAAACTTTATTCACTAAGTACCTTAGGGTGACATGAAAAGAATTAGGATTGTATCTACCACATGAACGGACTGAAAGCAAAAAGATGATTATGTAAATGGAATGCAATAAATATATTATTAGGTAAATACAAGATTGATCCGTACGTGTTGCTTACAATTTAGAGCATTATTTTTGGATAGATGTAAACTATTGAAATCAAACCGTTACATTACCAACTGTCGTCCGTTATGTTGTCAATCATCCGAAGACTGTTCCATCACAATTTTCCGAGAGCCTACAATCTCACGGGATGGATAATAAAAAAATAAACTAGTTTTGCGCTTAGTTTTCTATCAATACATTTGTTAATTCGGTCCCCTTCGATTTATAACAGATACAAATATACGTTCCACTATCACTGCAACATAATCTCACAGTGCAACCAATTTTTATTTACAATTTTACTGTAACATTTTATATAGACTAGATACATATTATATAGACACTTGATGATGGCCCGCGTGTTTTTCTTCCAAACGAAGGCTCTTGGCCATTCTAATACCGTAAATAGTATGTCACAATCGAGTAAGTCAAGTCTTGTGCAAAATTTTTAAAATAACCAGCGAACATTTTAGGCAGAATATTTCGTTCCGCTCTAAATACATTACAGCGAAGGATCACCCATCACACCATCTGAGCAATTCCCATTTGTATTTGTTAAAAGCAATTCTAGTGGAATTTCCGCCGAGGGAAGTTGAGTAAAGTTTACTTTCGCAGCTTTTTAATATAGGTCGTTGTATTTTTAACGGCCATTTTGAATTTCGGTATTGTACATTTTTTATAAGATAGCACGGTATTGCTCATCTGAGTATTAAAATTCGTAAGTGTTTACGCTGGTTAGTTTGTTTGTAATCCTTGCATTCAAAAAGGGAGAATGGTATATCAATTTGTCTGACATTTAATCAGGTATGGTTTAAAGAACGGAAACTGGCATAAAAGTATACCGCTTAGTGGTGTGAAAAAAAAAATAGTCGAATTACGAATTAGTCCGAGCGGATCCGAATATGGTAGAAATGTAAAAGTAGAGGGTTCACTGAACCAGTAAAATTTTGAAAGAGGTTTACGAGAAAGAAAAGTTTATCTCTGCACTAGACGGACTCCGCGATAAAGTCTCACTACTATCTAATGTTTAATCGATATGTCTTACTTTGCACATTCACTGCTGACCCAAAAAATCGTTCTATACAGCGCGGCTTTCCCATCGTTTAATACAATTTTTTTTTGACAAAACATATATATACCACATTTATGTTAAGCCGTACGCGGTTTGGAATCTTTTCACACAACGGTTGTGTTTCAGCAGTGAATGTGTTAACCCAATTCCTCTGGCGATTAACCGGAAATGTACTTACTTTTTGCATATGCGTTTTTGCTTGGCGGTAGAATAACGGACAACGCACCAGTAACACCCCATTTGGACTGAAAACGGTCTTCCCACCTAGGAAAACATTTATTGGGAAAGTGTTTTTGTATGGGAACGAGTTTTCTTGCATGTGTTCTGTTTCAATTCAGGCGCGGATCCAGCCCTCAAAAAAGGTTGTGGGCACAGCCCCCCAAAAGCCGACTTTTGGGTGGCTGTGCCCACAACCTTTGGCCGACCAAATGCGACTTTCAGTACGAACCTGCTCATGAACAATCATGGACTTACTTATGTTTTGGACGGTTTTTTGAGTTATTTTCGATCTTCAAATGATAACATTGATTACAAACTAAATTAAACATCATTTTACATGAAATAACTTTATCAAAAACTAATAACATGTCCCGACTTCACACGAGTGGACATTTTTTTTTTGCTATTTCACTGTGTGAGACTTTACCAGTTAGGTACAACTAGTGAATTGGGGTTGTGGGCACGCCCACAGTGCCCATAACGGTGGATCAGCGCCTGATTCAGTGATAATAAATAGTGCCTCTATGCCAGTAATAACACTGGAAATGTTATCCTTCAAACCGTAACAATTTACACACATGCTCTCAGGCTAAATGGAAATAAACTTAGGACAATTGTCCGATTCTCTGTCCAATGTATTTTTATTTTAATGAAAGTAAATATAAAGTTATCACAACCACAAAAAGGTTAAATGCATTGCTCACATGCAAAACTGTGTAGCTTGGACGTAAATGCGATGGATGTAATGCATATCGTCGTATGTTGTGGAGATGGTGGCAGATTGCAGAACCCACGCGTGGTCCTCACTTACCCGACACTTGTCGAAGGTCTCGGCGGCACGTGTCAGGAAACGCTCAGTGGGCGCTTGCTCCCGTGTCGCAAGTTGGGTGATGCACGATGAGAGCTTTATGTGCGCGTCGGCAACCTCTGTGTGGGAGATGTCATCAAATCAAAATATATTTATTCAAATAGGCCCTCCTTACAAGCACTTATGAATCGTCATTTTTACATCACAGTTCGTGAGAAATCTACCACCGGCTCGGAATGCAGTTCTGCTGAGAAGAACCGGCGAGAAACTCAACAGTTGCTCTTTTAAAATACTGTTACAATATGTCTTAATACAATAATAATAGTTATCTCACACTCGTACTCTGGTACTCTCTACTCACTCGACTCGTAAGTCAATCAACTAAATTTCACGCATTTTGGTCTATAAAAAGGTCATAACTTCGTTTATAATAAGATCTAATCAATTCAGCTTTGTTAATATTACAGTAATTATTAGTAATTACTGTAATAATAACGATAATGTCCTCCTGACCAATTTTGGCGGCCAAGCACAGACATAGGTGCACTTATTCTTCCTTTACTCTCCCATCGACACATAACCGACACGACCGAAGAGAGATTAGGCGCAGAGGCGGTGATATTAAAACCGATCTCTTTGTAACGACTCCTTCGAGTCACCGCTGGACGGCATCGTCAAGTAGCCGGAACCACCTTTTTCATGCCAATCCGGCGCATAGATCATCTTACTTTTAAGGCAATTTTTCACTAAACAATGATTAATACATTTGTTTTTTATGGAGTAGGAGGCAAACGAGCAAATGGCTCACCTGATATCAAACGATCACCACTGCCCATGGACATTTACAACATCGAAGTTGCGAATGCCTTGCCACCCTTTAAGGTGGAAATTTATGGGGAGAGGAAGGAGGATGGGCACACACATTTTGTCCTTCATCATTCTTATATGTATGTATTTACAACCTCCACAGATCGCCCGCGACTCTTCTGATGGTTTTAATTAAAAAGTTCCTGGTACCCCTACTAGTACTCCTAATAGAGACAATAATATTCACCCTTGTGCTTCGACGTCATGCGGTCGACTTTTGCGACGGCCTCTTTTAAATGTGAGTAGTATTCCTGCAGAAAGGCAGTTTCTTGCTCGAAGAAGTCATTCACGTCACGTACGGTCGCTCCTAGATAGATCTCATCAGTTGTGGTAGTCATGGAACGCATCTGTAATTTGAATTAAATTAGAAGTCGATAACAATATTTCTGAGAATGGTCCTAACACTTTCAGTTTTTAGCATTGAATGGTTATGGATACATTGGCCTGATTACTCGTGCAATATGGAAGATTGCCATGAAAATTACAAAAACTAAGAAATTATCCATTTATTCCTTATAATATCTAGGATATAACTTACATATAACAAAGATCATAACCAATTATAAAAAATATTGTAATCATAACTACTCTGTAATAGTATATGTGCAAGTAAAACTACCTTTTATGACATTTATGACAAAAATCTTTATAATGTACCATGACATGTGAGTTATTGAAGTAATTTGTAATGAATATTGTTATTTCCATATATATTATGCATATGGAAATATATTTACCTTAACTATCAAAGGATGTATAAGGAAAAATCCAGTAATTAGGAGACAATTAAAATTACACTTGGTTGGAAAATAAAACTTACTAGTCCACCGATAAGATCCATTTTGCCGCGCGGTTTCGCACACAAGTCCTGCTCATATTCCAGAAAGACGCGCAGGTGAGCATCGTTGCGAAAAACTGGATGTGCGGCGAGTCGTTGTAAGAAAACCTCGTGCATAGCAACGGTCTTCTTAAATGTTGCCAGGTATTCACTGTTAAAAGATTAATTTGCATTTACACATGCAATATTTGAACTTTTAAAATTATATTTACTACAAGCAAAGCGTAATGGGAGCCAAAATGTTTCAAATTTGAAACAACAATGTTTGTTAAAATGATAAAATAGCAATTTTTGGCTGAACAAACTCACACAAAGTGAGTAAGTTTGTTCAAGTGAGCTTGAAGTTTCAAACAACTTTTTCAATTGCAATGCTTTGAATTGCAATGGCAAACCCAAATCAAGTGTTAAATATGCTGAGATAACATTACCATTGCATGACTTTTGGAATAGGTCATATATTTTTACTTCTGTTTTGCATATGAAGTGTGAGTTATATTGAAAAATTATAGCTTTTCTTACTCCTCCAATTCTTCTTTCATTTTAAGAAACTCCTCCCGCGTAAGAGCACCTTCGCCTTCACCAAGCCTTTGCAGCTTTTCACGAGATGCATCAAAATCTGGCCTTGGTGGTGCTGGTGGAATCTACAAACCCAACATATAACTGCCCTGAACACTCAACATCTTAACCAATTAAAAACTTGTATTTTTGATATGATATCCCACCATTATAAATGCTGAAGTATGTTAAAATTATTGCTTTGTGGGATGGTCAGTGCAAACAAAAGGTGCAGCATCTTTTTATCCCAGAAAAGATAAGAAATTGTTTTTTATTATATATTACAAAATCACACAAAATTAAAAGTTATGAATAAAATGATGTATCTCATGTACATAATTCTATATGTGCATGAGATACATAATTATATAATAATAACTCTATGTTGCCATTTGTTGAGTTCTTAGTTTGTTTAGGGCTGATTGCCTGAAAAGTAAGATGATCCATGTGTTGGATAGGCATGCAAAGAGTTGCTTCGGGCTTCAAGACGGGAGTATCTGATTATTTAACTACTACTGTACATAAAATTATATACATGAAGTAAATAATTTCACTCATCTGTCAAACTATGTCAAACCCTTGAATTTATTTACAGTGTATTTAATGTTCTAAGCTATAATTATTTTCATACAAAAATGTCTACATATCTTACAATGAGATCAAATGTCAAAAGTTGTAGAAATTAGATGTCCAAGGTATACAAGGGCAGTTTGATAAGTACCTGTTTTCTGAATGTATTGGTACCACCGAAAATATGTATAATTAAAAAAACAGCATTCTTTTTTTTCTCATTTGATAGGAATGTGGAAATCCATCCGTGAAAGTGTGAACTTTTAATTAATAAAGTGGAAAAAGGATGGTATGTAATTCGGTTCCTGTTTTTGGAACGAAAAACATGTATTAAATAAAAGTAAGAATACATGCTGCTTACCGTGACAATGCACCTTTTATGACAACCATCAGATATTGGTTAAACTAAATTTAAGTGGGGGAGGTCTTGGATGAGGATTGCCCAGGTCGCCAAATTGGGGTAACTATACTATTATATACTTTACTAGGATATGGTTAAGAAAATGTTAAAAAATATCGTTTTAGCTGACCGCTGAATTAAACTTCGAGAAATCGTTGATGTTGTACATGTTTCAATCTAGCAGGTACAATATATATCAACAAAAGTTGGGTATGTAGAAACTATTGACTAGACAGTTGAGAAACAAAAATGGAACCAATTGACTACTTTGGAGCAGTATTTGGCCGTGTTCAAACATTATCTAAAGGAGTTCCTGCATGCATTTCTCCAATTATGTATATTCATTTCTCCAATTATGTATATTCATTTCTCCAATTATGTATATTCATTTTTCTGAAAACGGAAGAATGATAACAGAGCAATACTATGCCAAACTACTAGATATATTTTATACTGTTGAAGGTCAAAAAACCACATTTAAAGGAGGAAAAAGTACTTTTTCATCACAACAACGCACCAGCTCATTCATCCAGTATTGTGGCGGTTAAATTAACATAGTTACATTACAAACTGCTGCCTTACTCCTCCTATACCCCAAATTTTGCCCCATACAATTTCGATTTACTTCTCCACCTGAAATCATTCATTGATTGCTGCCAGAGACCCCTTTTTTTAATTAATTTCAGAAATTATTTTTTTTGGACAGCTTATTGAAGCTTGAATATCAGTGGAACAAATGTATAGAGTTAAAAGGTGACTAAATAGATAAATAAATGCATACATACAAAAATAACCAATATGTTTTTTCAGAAACTGGTACTTATCAAACAACCCTCATACAACTTTTTATTTTCTCATAGAGTCACTTAAAACTCACGATATAACCAGCATATTCTTCATTTTCCTCATATCTATCATGAAGCCACACAAACTCTTCATGCTGACGTACTACCAGAAATTCAGACTTTTGAAATTCTGGAAGTGTGGTCTTGGTATGCACAGTAAACTTGACTTTTTCCTTTTCGCTTAAAGCATCAGAAATGTCAACCTAGAAATAAAACTATTCATTAAAAGATACATCAAAAAAAAATTATGTGTAAGAATTAAATACTTAACTTTATACTTTTCAATATTATTTTATTAATGACCAAATGGAAAAATTAAGTTTAGAAGAATAACCCATACAAAAAGCATGTTATATAAAGTTAGTTGGTTAACTTACTAGTAAGCTATTGTCTGCTAAGGAAACATTCTCACTAGGCTTCTTCTTTTCAATCTTTGTATCTCCAGAAGATGGTGATGTCAGAGGTGGTGCAGACAGAGGATCATGGTTTATTTCTTCCACACAGTCCTAGGTTTAAAGAAAATTTGTTGAATACACAAACAAAGATAAAACATGAATTCAGCAAATGAAATATTTTATGTAATTTGCAGTTGCACTCTATTGTACTTTAAGAAGAATATGGAATAAAGGATGTTCTAAATAGCTAATAATCATGACAATTAAGAAAAACAAATCACTAGCCATATAATCCACGTCATAAAATAAGTCTTATTGGAATACAATAGGACTATGACTTACTGAAAAGAATTTATGCGAGCTAATGGATAGTAATACACGTAACTTCTTCAGAATAATTTCTATAGTAATAACATTTTTTAAAACTAAATTTTAGCTTACAGAGGTTGGTTCCGCCCCCTAATCTAATTAAATGTAAATCAATTATGTGCCAAGAGGAAACAGTAATTTAACTTTCTCACCATCATTTTCACTACACTGTATAGCTGCCTGTAGAGAAACAACTATATTACCTACAGTACTACGTTCGTTTCAAAATTCACAATCCGATTATTTTTCTTAATCAAGCTAAACAAAAAACAAATTGTCAAAACTCATAAGTCAAATCGTCAGTGTTGTAGTGATGGCAATTTGAAATTGAATCATCAAAAATCGATTTTCTGAAAAAAAAATGGGGTCAAAATTGGGTCAGTTTCGATAAAAATATATTTTTATGACTAATACGTCCTGATGACCGAAAATTGGCTTGATTAAAGGAACTCTTTAATGGTGAAAAGCACGGACACTAAAATTATTATTCATACAGTTTTGATAGGTAGTCCATATTCAATGTTAACACGACTTGACAGCTGCCAGCTCAATACTGATGAAATGATGATGTCCGACCGATTTCGGCCATGGCGACCACTTCGACTCCTAGTCAGAATAGCGCTTATGCGCCCGGATATGACTGCA
>DWHO01003727.1:0-11715 GCA_018247575.1 Eurytides lysithous rurik | reverse complement strand
CCCCCCCCCCCCCCCCCCCCCCCCCCCCCCCCCCCCCCCCCCCCCCCCCCCCCCCCCCCCCCCCCCCCCGCCCCCCCAGCAGAGAGGAACAGAAAAGATAAGAGAAGTAGTGGAGGCAGAGGTAGGTAGGCCGGTGGCCTATCCCCCTCACGTCCCTCCCTCTCTCACTCACCGGACAAAACACGGAAGCACAAACACTTCCACTTTACGCCGATTTTCTGTGAAGTCGTGGTTCTGACCCGGTTCGAGCCAGCCCATTCAGCAGCAGGGGCAGCTGCGTGGCTCTACCACCGTTAAAAATAATATTTATAATTTAATATATAACTTCATAATAAAATAAAACATTTTTCTTTATGTATAATATAAATGCAATAAACTATATTGTTCAAATCACAAATTAAAACTACGTTAAACTTTAAAAAACATTAAAAAATCTATACTATTCTATAAGTAAATATTCTTAATTTGACGAACAAAGGGAATCTAATTTTGTTATATTTTAAAGCAAAATAAGGAAATTTTGAAATTTGTCCGGTATCGAGCAATAATATGGTCGACATACACTGTTGGTAACGCTCCCTGTTTCTCCACTTATTGTGTTTTTGCGGCGTTTCGGGGTCGCAGGGGCGTAAATTGGTCCTAACTGATAAATTTGACATTAACCAGTAGTAACTGTCAAGGTTTGGCGGGAATGGTCCGTTTTATGTCAGTTTTTGTTCCAGAATGATGGATAACAAATACACAAACATGTGCAATTTTATCATGTCCTTTAACTACTGCATCCAATGAACAATAAAGATAGCAAATAATAACAGAACAAAGATAGTAAATTATTTGGAAATATAACTTTTATGTCCTCCAAATCTAACACATCTAGTAAACAAGAGAAATGAAAATATTCATAAAACTAAGTCTGTTTCATTTTGAGGCCTGAATAAATGATGAAAAACATTTTTTTTTAAGTTTCATAGAATATTCATAGAAAAATTTTCAAAAATTTGGTAATAAAAACAAATAAAATATATATCTTCAATCTTATGAATGTGATAAAAAACTGCTATGGCCAAGCAAGTGGTACTGCTAAAGAACTATACAGCTTAACTTACAAGATGTTTCTTTTCATTGTGTAACTGATATTTTATGCTCTAATTAGAGTTGACTATTTCTAACTTGTTTCGCTATGCAGCTAAGAACGTTAAGTCAATCTTCTTATATATTATACATAAAATTCTAGACCCAACTTTAGAAAAAATTTACATCATAAAAAATAATTTTACATAATAAATAATATACTTGAAAAATTTACAATATATTTTTTACCTATGTATATTGACGACCGTTTAAAATTGTTAGTTACAATATCTAAAAGCATTGTAAAATCAATTATTACAAATAGAATATTACATAGTATATGTTATTTATCATTAAATATATAAGGAAGTTTTAAAAATTATTTTGGGCAGCAAAATTTTATACACATCAAGTCTTTACTGTAAATATTTTTTACGTTATCATTAGGGTTAAGTTCCCTTATTGGATTATGTAAAGTTATAAATCTATATTTAAAGTGTATCTCAGTGCATATTATCCAATATCATATTTCAGTATTCATTAATTGCACTGCATCGCATGCATTAGGTCACAGTTCATTTGAATGATGAGGTTGAGTTATCATTCACTAATGATAAACTTTGATAGTTACGTGATGGTTACAAAGTTGGTCATCCTGCAATAGGGATTTAGGTGATATTCTTAAAAACAGAAATAATCAACATCTCCTTTTTTATCAAATATCCATCAAATCTTTTACGTTATCAAAATGTGATGGTTGCAAAGTTGGCCTAAAATCTCAATTGCAAATAAAATCTCCATTGCAGCAAAGAGATTTAGTAGATATTCTACAAAACACAAATCATCAAACCCGTTTTTTATCAAATAGCTGTCAAATTTTTAATTTTATCAAAAGGTTTTTAGAATTTTGACTTGTTAATAATATTTGAATTTTTATACCCCGAACCCTCTTATCACTAATGGTATTTAAATCTATAAATAGATATTTAAACCTATTTTTACAAAAACACAGATAATAGATGTAATAGTAATAGTAAAAATGCAATGTCGATTTCCGCTCAGCAGCCATAGTTTCTACATACGAATGTCCATAAAAGAATATCATAATAAACAGCTTATCGCTAGAATAAAGTTTACGATTATTTTATGCGTACGCGCGTAAAGTTATTGACGTCTTTGGTAACGCTTTTCTATAGGAGTATATAGCATAAAGCAATGCTTTCCAACCTTTTTACATTCCCGTAGCCCTTAATAAAATTCAGTTATGGAGTATCCCTCCCTTGATAACTCCATACCTTCTTCTAACAATGTGTCTCGTTTCTCTCTTTCTGTTGTGTCGAAGTTAAAACGGTTAACATAAGTTAACTCAGTATTACCGCCATTACCAATGTACCTCCAATGGGACCCTGCGAAACCCTTAAGGGTACGCGAACCACAGGTTAGAAGTTGCTGCCATAGAGTAACAGCGATGTTTCTTTAGGAATGGGGAGACAAAAAAGCAAACAACGGGCCGATTACAAAATGTGGGCGATTACATTGTTTTTTTCCTTTAGTTTGATCTATTTTACCGTAATAAGTATCGGTCAAAATCAAATCTTTATCTTTCTTGATTTGTCCTTCCCTTAATTAACAATCGAATAACGGATAGGTATGGTTTTTGGCATAGTTGTAATTTGTGGTACAGAACGTTTAAATCTTTTTAGTTCATGCAAATCTCAAATTGTTATTACACACTACAAATGACGGGACCAAAAAATATCTTTTATAACAAAAAATATGGTGTATAAGTTAATGTTAAATTGAAATAAAATAAAAAGATGTCAATCTACGTGTTAACGTTAAATTATTACTGCAGAAAAACTTGTTTAATAACAAAAAACGTTACCACATATGTGTGTGTGTGTGATATTAAATGCACAACTAACTGACAAAACTAAATATAAAAATATATACAATAAGCTCTACTAATTTTTTTGTGACCCCTCTGCAAATAAAACTAACCAAATTCTGCAATCGATATCGTAAATTTGTGGTCGGTATCTCGAGTGCTGTGCCTGCTGGTGGGCGTGAAGGATCACGTTTGGTATTAAATAAAGTGAGAGAGACATAGGAAACATGTGTTTCTGTTCACTCATCTAATGTGAATACAGGTGAGAGCTTGTTATCAATCAGCTGATGTAGTCAAATAGTTGGTGATATTTTATAGCGAGATCTATTTTATACCGCAAATGTACTTAACGACACGACATGTTGATAAAATTAACGCTTCAATTATTTGCCTCCCTATTCCATCATTCGAAAATAAACTCGGCTTAAATTATTGTTTATTTTACTGATTACTTTAACTATCGTTTGCTGCCGCAACTGAATGGTGACATAATTAATGAATGGTTCAATCATATTTGCAGAGATAAGTTTCCCACTGATGACACTGAAATCCGTAATAGATTTATTTGTAATTAATAAAATACTAGGCGATTTGACGATCCGTGTTGGAATTGTATCAACAACCTGCGACGAGATCTAGTTATGGCCTAACCTAACCGTGCCATTACTACCTTTACCAAGAGGAAGAGTTTTGCTCAATACATTATGTACGTACAATACGTACTACAAAAGAGTGAATCAATATTGGATCTTACACTGGTTTCTCAAAGCCTATAATAGAAAGCTTAGAATGTAAGCAGTATTCTATCTGTAAAACGGTTAACTTATCATAAAATAAATAAGGAAGAATCGGCGAGGAGCAAAACGGAATACGCTTACCTGCTGCACACTGCATTCTGATCCGCAGTTCACGTCAAAGTGGCCGTCTGCGGTTCGATTCTGAAAAAGAAACAAGCCAATCTTGGTATTCAACGGTTTTTTGTGTTCCTGTGAAAGTAGCGTTCTACGGTACGAGAGGATATTATGGCGTAATCAGAGGAGCGCCGTCCCCGGCTTCCGGCGTGACTGCGCACGCGCAGCGAAGCGTGCCCTCTATGTCGCCACACATAATTGTAACCTTTTTAACCGAATAATTTTTAACTTTTCAATCTAGTTTTTGAACGGTTCGGCCTTTTTTTTAAATTCGTTTTTCGAAGACATTTAAGGTTTAAGCCCTTTCGACGTAAAAACTGTCTTAATTCTTATTTTAACGCAAGCCAACTACGTTTTCTAATTTACTTAAGATATATTTTAAAAAAATCGACGGAATTCTTCCCTATGTAGTCTTTAAACAGCGATAAAAAATATATCTAATAAATATAAATATTTAAGATATTCGTTCGACACGGCAGCATCCATAAAGCAACTAGAGTATTTATTATAGGATCATTTTACATTAGACTGACGTGTTAATATCTTGCATAGACGTCTCTCTTTAGTAGTTTTTTTGCGAGCGTGTGACCGGAACAGGTTCGTATGTGTATGGCTTCAGCGCCGATACGCGATACCTGTGGTTACGTTTTGGGGATTTTTTTCACAGAAAAATAACATCGAGCCCTTTAATAAGATTTTATTGGGAATATCGAGACAGGTTTTACAAAACATTTTAAGTTTGAAGTAGATTGGTTTTTAACCGGCCTTTAATCTTTCATTTTGTTTACGTTTCGTTTATTGACACCTTTTTAGATTTTGCTAATATAACTGTATAACTTGAACTGTGAAAATAATAGCTTTTTTATTAAGTGATTTTATTAAATTAGGTTACTTTTATAATAGGAAGCAGTTTTCTAATTTCCAAATAGTTATACGGATATTTTTACTAAACTTATTAAAGCTAAAATCTAGAGTTTTGTGCCTTTGTCCATTACATTTTCTATATATCTCATATCAATCCTTACAAATATTAATCTCCAAGTGCGTTTGTTGAATCATTAGTATGTATTTCTTTTGCCTAGCAACAGATCTTGTTATTTAATATAGATGTAATAGCAGCAGTGGTAATCTATGTCCTGAAGAGAGACATACTACAGTACTAGACCATTTTTATCGTGAAAAAAGTCATAAAACGTTAATAAATAGATTAAAATAAAAATACACACAAGTAACTAACAAAAACCAGAACCTCTTATAAAATATAGAGCCAAAGTCTCATCGCAGGAATGAAGTTGAACAGTTACAAATCATCGGTATTCGATTCTTCTTACTCTACATACCATGTAAATCGTTTATTTAACAATCAAGGGCACAAAAGTCTACAGCGAAGGACAATGCAAGTTGCGTAAAACGTCGCGCTATATTTAGCACTGCCGCTTTCATTATAGTGGCTCGTTAATTGCCGACAATTAGATGTGCGTTGAACCTGACTTAGCAAACAAACCGACTGGAGATCATTGCAACGCGTGGCTGCCATTGCGAGCATAACGTTCGCACATCAATGAGATGATATCAGTCGATTCATTGCGTATGCTGATCTAAGTTACGCGATCGCAGTTATATGCACGACAATCCAGTTTTATAATGAAAAATTTTGACTTATAATAATAGACTTGATGATATAATTGTAATATATATTAAAATACAATGAGTTTAAAGTTAAGCAAGTTAAGAGATCGGAATCATGTGCATGCCTTTTGGTTGTGTACTCAAATGTTAATAATATAAAAAGCAGGAATTTAATTCGATTTTGGCAAATAATTTCGATCGAAAAATTAAAAAACCGAAACGTTACGTATGAATTGTTTAGTTTCTTTTACGAACATTTCTTTTCCTTAGTATTGTAATGTTTATGTAAAAGAAAAATTTATACAATACTATTGTACATAAATTCTTAGTCTTTATTCGGTGTCTATTCAATATTCGCACATTAAAGCTTTAAGCTTTAAAGGGCTAACATGAATTAATTATTAAATTTACTACATAGACACGTTTATAATAAATCCACATTTTAGCTGTTTTAATTTCTAAAATTTGTTATACATATGTTGTAGTGTATATTAATATATAATGAGCACATAGTTCATTTTGAATTATTAAACTAAAGCGATAACCGAGGACACAATAACATTTTTGATATTAATTGTTATTGCACTTATTTGTTATTGTAAACAGTTATTCAATTAATATGGTTTTGTTTATTTCACATTTGATAAAGTGAAAGTGGCTATCTCTAGAAACATAAAGCAACGGGAGGCTACATATATGTTTAATTTTAATTAGTTGACTTACTAGTCTTTGTCCTGCGGGATTCAGTTGATAACTCAAAAAGTACTAAACCTATTGAGATAAAAAAACATGCTCGACAGCAGCTACGCGTCGGTATATATTTGTTTGTGTGTGTAAGTAAAGCAGGATGAAAATCTACACTCTTCTGTCAACTTTCAATATTTAGACTTTTGATAAAACGTAGTGTATTGATTACTTCCAGCAGACTTGATAAAGAAAACTTAATTAATTTATTAATTATATACTTTTACCATTTCATTCATTTATTTCTCCAAGTTTTGATCATGAGATATTTCATGTCAGGGTTTATTGTAAATTATAATGCCCATAGCAAAGATGCCATAATTTTATAACTGCCTCGTGTGTGGGTCTCTCCTCTAGCAGCTCTAGCGTCGCTCGTTTCCTACTTAAAGCGGTAAATTAACGTTAATTCATCCGTTTTGTTGGTTTATCCAACAAAAATTCACAATCATCTTATTATCTTAATTAAAAACAAGTTTTCTTTAAATACAAATACGATCCCAATGTTCATAATGGTGTAATTACAGAAGCAGAATCGTAAAAGAATTTTGCCAACTACACGATAACTTTTATCACACGATTATTAGAAATATATATATTTTTTTACTTTATAAAAGCGAAGCAATTAAATTTAATCTATCAATGTTTACTATTGAAAAGGATTATAAAGTATAATATAATTAACACACATATATGCGAACCTGGAAAGGGCATTTCTCGTTGCATCGGGCAACGGCTTCCGCTCCAAATTTCTCGGTGATGGAACTATAATCGCAGCCAATTGGCCAAGCGGACAAAGCCAATCCGAGCAGCGGCAGCACTAGCCATTTGTGCCAATTCAAACGCGCTCTCATTGTGCTCACCGGCCTTTGCCGTCAAGCCCACTCTTGTCACGATAGAACAGGCATTATTAAAGCAAAAACACAGTTCAATCCGGAGCTTATAATTATCTTATCCCGTATAACGCTCGAAAAACTAGTCGCGATCGTCAAAAGTCGACGGGATCGGAATGCGCGCGCGTAACATCACGACAGTTGGGCGCGGACGTCAACACTTGTGCGCGCACGCATCGGAAGCCGGTCGCGGACTGAGCGTCAGACTGGGCGTGCGTCGTCCGCTACGCCGATGCTACGTTGGGGCGCTACGCTCATTAAACCCTTACCTGTTAATTAGCTTCAATTGCTACGAATCTACACGTGATTGTATTTAGTATTTTATTGGCGTTATCTCTACATGTCCGTCTGCGTGATTGTTTCAAATATATAATTAGCGTTATCATCGTGATATGGTTTGGTATTAGATAAATAATCAAAGAAACAAAGCTGAATACTGCAGAATTTTAAATTACTTTCTGTATTTTTTTTCTTCATAAAATGTATGTAAATTTTGTTAAAATACAGTATTATATTTTTCAAGTTTTCAAAGAAAATTATGAAATGTAAAATTGCTAATTTACTCGCGTCTCCCTTTACTTAAAAACTTAATGAAACTTTTTCTAAACTGTTTACTTTGTAAAAGTATTTTGATACGATATGACATAACGGTAACAGAATCACACAGCAGCGGAAAAATGTGCTGGAATACCGTGACCTCAAGGAAAATCGGTGCGAAGTGGAAGTGTCTGTGCTTCCGGTGAGTGAGGTGGTCGGTGGCCCGGTATTTCCCTCCTGCTTCCTTTTCCAGCCTCCTCCTTGCTTTTCCCACTTTCCCCCTCCTCTTTCCTGCCTTTTCCTTCCAAAAATCGTAAACTTAGGGGTCGGCTACGCATTTACAAATCATTAAGCGTTGCAAATGTCCATTTCCATTAAGTGAGCAGTTTGATTGTTTGCCCACTTAGTTATAAATATATCCCATTTTGTTAAAAAAAATATTTTTGACGCGATATGACACAGGGTAATCCATTAACATCAAGCATGTGGATGTTCTTCGGGAGGTGTAAAATAAATGGAATGAACCATTATAATACTTTCTTCACATAAAATTTCATGAAACCAAAAATAATTAAATCGATGTGGCCATTCCTTGGGCATTCTTTATTTCAATCCCTTGTTAGTTACAAGTGATAATTTTTTGGACTTTCCACGACCACGTTGCTGTAATGAAAGCTTTTGCAGGCAATTTAAATATAAATTCACTTTTTAAAATCAGTATCCCAACGTTAAGCCGTGGTAGTAAAATATCCATGGTCAATTAATGTAATTACAATAAAAGCATCTATTTTCTTCGCGATACAAGAAATATGTAAATCACAGCGTTCAAAAGAATTTATGGTTTGTAGAAGGTTTATTCTAGGTACTAAGACAGAATGAATATTTTTCGCAGGATATTTTTCTGTCCGTAAAACAAAAGTAAACATTTCTACTGAGAAATTTAAAATCGATAAAAGAAAAAAGATAAGTTATAAACAAAACAAATATCAAAAATTTTGGTAGAGGTTATATTATTACACGCATGTGTTCACGCAAGTGTAGATACGCAACTATGTTTTGTTGTGCTTGGGTGGAATATACGATCGAAGAATATGACTGAATGAAACGATTGCAACAACAATAGAGCGGCTAGTTAAATGATAATACTAGTTGTTATGTTTTTATTGCAATCTAGTGTTACGAGTCTGTTAAAGAATAACAGTTTTTTCACTTCATTAAGGCTAATACAGTTATTGCGAAATTTGCGATGAATTTCATAGTATAAAAAGGGACTCAGGGAACAAGAATTTTCAAGTGGAAAAAGATTTCAATTTGGTAATGTTAGCTACAAGATAGTTGCGAAAATTAATTTTCTGTTTCCTAAAACCTAATGAAGCGAATGTGTAACGGGAGTCGAACTTAATTGAACAAAATTAATTTGAAACAGTTTACCTTAATCAACTAGTAAGTTTACTGGTGCCATTCCAAAAAAATGAAAAACAATACCTTTAAAATGGATTCACATAATGCAAAACATGTTGTTTTAATTATTTTGTTGTGCGTCGAAAGGCGCAGGGGTCTAAAAATGTAAGAAAGCATTCTTATTGTCACTGAAAGTGAAAACAAAGGGTCGTTCGTATGAGCCCTTTATTATACTATTTCTCTCAGTTTTACGCATGATACATGTCTAAAATAGGATAGGACAAACAACAGTAATTAACTTGATAACATAAGGTTTTTTTACATTTTTTATACTAAAATTAGTATATCACCCACAACTCTTACTACTGAAAAGTTATTACTTAATACGAAAATAAATCAATCAAAAAGTTGAAAATGATTAAATTACAAGTTTTGAAAGTATCCAGAGAATATTTATTCCAGCTATTAAATACAATTTAAAATTAAACATTAAATACAAAAATTTTATATAAACACTAATATAACATATATAGCCTCACTTAACGTTTTTTGAGATAGCCACTTGAGTACTTTAATACTTACGGGTTTAATATCAAAATTAAATATTTTCATTAAATTAAAGCTAATAATAAAATAAAATGAAGCAATTATAAACGTGACAAAAATCCATCATTATGTTTGAAAATCTATCCAGTAATTACGATCAGTAGAGAATATAATAACCACAAAATACAAAAGGTTGTTATTTTATTTATTCTAAAATTAACATACAGAGTGTGTGTGATAATTTTAATTTTTTTTTTAATCATAAATATTAACAATTAACGGTCCTACAAGGACCGTTAATTGTTAATATTTATACTTAGACTTGGATAAAGTATTAATGAAAATTCATTAAAAACGCAGTAAATGATATCAGAAATTAAAGATGTAACAAAATTCAAACAAACAAGTAAGAAAATTAAAATCGATTACTACTTACATCAACAATTTTTTTCTCCCATATAATACTAAAATTAATTAATTAAATTTAAATAATGAATTAATTTTTGAATAAACTATTTTAACACCAAGTGCCATCCACTACTAGTTTAAAAGTATGTTTGAACTTGATTGGATTAAAATTTATTTCCATTGAAAATTTGAACAAATGTATAATGTAATATAAGGAGTGGAATAATAGTAGGAAATGTAAAATAATCAGTTCATATAATATCCAATAAATTTGCAAAATTCGACATTCCTACCAACAAAAATGGACGCCATTTGTACAAAGCTCTCCACCATGACATTGCACACGGCTAAATGCATGTGTCCTGTAGCCTGTCTCGATAATACGCTACCCAATGCGATTTTACTAAGCATACCCAAAATATGCTATACAAAAAAGTTACGTTTTTTTAAACTGTACATTTATAAGATTCAGTCTAAATAAGTAAAACTACTTGAAACGAACACAAGAATTATTTTTTCATTTTTTGTGATTTTGATCGGTGCGTCTCTTATAGGCTGCAGTCCTAAGTCTTTTAAAATACGCGACATGGTTCTAGGTGCTACCTTCATCTCCCGAGATAAAATCTTTAGATTTCGGACAATCGAAGGACCTCGAATTTTTTCCCTTACTGGTTTGATCGCCTTTTTCGTACGAACACACGGAAGGCCAGATCTTTTTCCGTCACAAACAGAGGAGGTTTTGTTTTACCTATCAATAGCCCGGTACACAAATATTTGACTAATACCAAGCGTATGGAGAATATTAAACATTGTATTCAGCTCCATACCTACTTTATGTATTGTAATCACAGCGATTCGGTTCTCTTTATCACCCTACTCCATTTTAATATCACAAAATATTTTACAATAAATAAGAAAACACAATGAACAAACGTGGGAAAAATTATAGATTCCAAATTCAAAAGTAATATTTTGTTAATTTTTTTAACTTTAAACAGCCAATCTTAAGGCCAAGACCCCAAAGGCAAGTCTTAACCAAGACCCTCAACAGATTATGAGATTTCGAATGAAGAAAAAATCCAGCATATAGAAGACTGACAATTTCGCTCAAATCTCTTAAAATAGTTAAAATTGAAATCAAAGTATTTCCGCGCGGGAAAAGCCACGGCACAACGAGTTATCAATAAATTTATTAGCTATATTAATACCAAGACAATTCTTTCTCTTTTATGGAGTAGGAAGTAAACGAGCAAGCGGATCGCCTGGCGGTAATCGCAATTGCCGATGCGTTGCCAGCTTTTAAAGTAGGAATTTTTTAAGGTGAACGGAGTGGGAGGAGGAAGGGATAGAGGGATGGGTGGAAAAGTATTAAGGCCTAAGTGTAAGACAAGTATCTTTATTAATTATAGAATACATATATAATAAAACTTTATAATTTATAGAAAAACGAAATAGAAAATCCAATATATAAAAGACTGAATATATCGTTGACATCTCTTAAAAATAGCTAAAAATGAAATCAATAAATTAATCACCTTTAATTTACTTTAACCATATAAGTATTCCTTTGGCGGTTAACCTAACTGACCTCGATTCCTATTTTATTGTACCGTATGATGTCCTCCCGACCGAATCCGGCCACGGCGGCCGATCTACAAGAGATCAGCCAAGTGCGCAAGGATATATTATA
>DWHO01003726.1:0-11716 GCA_018247575.1 Eurytides lysithous rurik | reverse complement strand
CTGTAACGACATTTTAAAAGAGCAACTGTTGAGTTTCTCACCGGCTCTTCTCAGCAGAACTGCATTCCGAGCCGGTGGTAGCTTCCTCACGAACTGAGATATAAAACTGACGATTCATAAGTGCTTGTAAAGGCCTATTTGAATAAAAATATTTTGATTTGATTTGACTAAACTTGCTTAGTTTCGAACTTACAGGTGGGTATAGGAGGGCACGGCGGCTTCAAGCAGGGGGCCTCCTCCAACTGGCAGGAGAGTTGACCCGGGCAGGTGACAGAGGCGCAGGGATCGCGGCAACGGCACAGGGGACACCCACGCTCGTCCAGCTCGAAGCCGAGCGGGCACAGCATCCGGCAGGTGTGCGCCGCGCATGGAGCATTGCGAGTGCAGTTGACTAAGCTGGCGGCAGGGGCTCGCGTACCCGGGACCTGTATGATATATAAGTTTTTTTTATCACTATGTATATGTCACTGTACCTTTACGAAACAGCCATGTTTCTTAAGAACAACATAATACCATTTCCCAAGATATGACAAGAACGTAGCCAACGTGATATCTTTAAATTATATGTTCGAAGAAGAAACACAGCATCGATGAATGCGCGACATGTTGACGGATAAATTTTATTACACGATTAATGATATTTAATTAAGCCAATTCTAATAATATGATATATTTTTTCTTCTTTTTTAATATCCTTACATTGTTTAATACTTTATCATAATTTGTACGATACTACCCTCTAATAATAATTGTAATACTGTTGCAACCTCTAGCGAAAATATTTGCATACTCTGTAAAATGAGTAAAATATAGCGATATAAGATACCTGTAGACCTTGCCATGTACCTATATTTTGCAAATAAATTATTATAATTATTATTAAGTGACGAAAATCGAGGCAACTTTTTCCGTCTAATTTGATAGTAGCGACCTGTCATATTGCCGTGTCGTTCAGAGGTTCATGGAATGTCTCTATGCCTAGTTTTTGTAAAACCATTGCCTTTAAAACTTATGGGTGGTTTTGAGGTAATTAACTTACAATGCTGTGGTATTGGCCTTTGTGTAAAACAAACATTGCCAAATCTGTATATAATAACAGTACTAAATTGAATATCGGTAAGGCTTACGAATTACCGCTAATCACTGAACAATTAGATGTAAATTGCACATCTTTAGTGTTTTGGGTGTGGCGGTCAGAAGTTACTACAAGGTGAGTCATTGGCTCAGGTGCCATTTCTCAGTGAAAAAACTGACTTTTAGAGAAGAAGGTGAACAGAAAGCTTGTTTACTACCTTTGTTGTCTAAAAAATATATCTAATCCAGACATCAAGGGAAGGTCTAAAGCTAAAAGGTTGGTATGTTTTTATAAGTAGTAAGATCCTTTTGCAGAGACCACCTAGGGTGGTGATGCAGTGGGAATTGTCAGAAATTCTACCTTCAAACAGTAATATAGGCACTACTGTGTTCAGTTTTTTTTATACTAGCGGGATACAATATCCGAGTGCACCTGCAAAATTGTTGAAAAGTAGTCGATTGATATAGTTATATAGAAACGTTAGAATCGGGTATAAAGTGAAATATTGCATATATTATAAAGTAATATAAATAAATCTGGACATAGATATGTAACATCTTAAATCTCTAGTTGACGAGCGCAAAGCAGAGCCAAAAACAAATTGTCTGGCACTGTAGTTATTACAGTGGGCGTGTCGATTCCAATCATTGCTTCTTATCGAGCTCCTGAACGTCCGTGGGTACTGTAGTACCAGATTTTCCAAAATGGAAATTGTAAATAAAGATTTTTATTTCGATTCGTTCTATATACGCTGACGTAAACAAAGGTACTTTTTATTTTAAAATTGTACTTGTAGTTTACACTTGCTTTTTACAGACGTTTTATCGAGGAACGTTATGCAGTTTTTTGGCACGATAAACGTTTAATGCGTACGGAATTTTACCGCCATTAACGATTCGCGACTTCGGGACGTTCAAGTGGTTATCACTTTATCTCATAGAAATACGTGTATATTGGTTGGCCCAAGGTGTACCTCAAAACCAGCCGCGTCCACGCACCAGCAGGCGCTGACGATCTCGTTGTCGCACTGCACCTCCTCGAACTCCCCGTCCGACATCCTGCAGCGAGGGGAACGGACGCTGCTTACGCCCCTACCTCCCCTGCTGTTCTCAGCGGCTAGAGCGCGGGATATACGCTCCGTCGATATCTTCAAGTTTTCGCAGCCTGCAAATTATTCAAGTTGCTTATCATTACAACCACTAATAATCAGCGACGGTACTACCATACAAGCCCAAAAGCCCGGCTAGCACTACTAAGGACTGATATTAATAAGTCTTAGTCAAAGTCAAAATTCTTTGTTCAAAATTGGATTGGTTTACAATCGCTTTTTGACATCTAATGATTCTACCACCAGTTCGGAAAAAAATGTCTCAGTCCTGAGAAGAACAGGCGAAAGAAACTCAGCGGGACTTTAACTCATTTTTTTACATTAATTACGTTGACAATTTTATAATTTACATCTTGAAATGGCCTGGAGGCGATCACGTAATTTCCATGGTGTGCTATCTTCAATGAAATTCTTTATTGTACCTTTAGCACACAAACGTCCTTTTACAATTTTTTTAATTTTGGCAATTGGAGCTTTCTAGACGTTTTCTGGAATCCTATTGTAAAAACGTATACATTGCCCATAAAAAGAATTACCGACTCGTTGTAATCGAGTCTTAGGTACAACAAACTTATTTTTGTTCCTAGTGTTAATGTCATGCACGTTACACTTCCTGTGAAAGTCATTAATATTTTTGTGAACGCACATAACATTTTCATACGCGTATTGAGCAGCGACAGCCATTTACGATGCGGCCAGCCGCGCGCTCCTTTTGTAAACAAACATCTTACAATGGCACGCGTAACAAACGAACAGCTGTGCCCCGACAATGGCTATACTCGTTTACGAGTTACGTAAACCCCCACGGAGCGCGGTCGCAAAACGAATTTTCAAAGTAGCATTTCAAATTATCGAAAACTTATCTCTTAAGAGCAATATAAGTGAACTTTGTATAAACCAGGACTTATTGCTTCAATTGGAATCGGACGCAGGCGGACATGGGAAAAGAAACGAAAAAAAAAACATCGGGACATGATGGTACGTATTTATTATACAAAAATAGTGTGCAAGCGTGTAACTCGTGCCTCACGACGTACACAAAAGAAATATTCTTCCTTTAAAACTATTCAATTTTCGCATTTTCACATTTATGTATTATATATAAAATGCATTCACTCTGTTAGGTTAGACATAAGCCTATATGCCGTTTTACAATAGTGTTGCGGTGTACCGTTGAATTTTACGACTGCGTATGGCGCCACGCCCCATCTCAGTCCCCATACAGGCTACAGGGCTCGACGCACATAAGGCCCGCATTGAATTAATATTCAATTTACATCCATCACCCGAGGCGGCTCACCAAATTTCGATTGCATAAAATTTCACTGCACTATTAACCAGTAAGGGCGAACGACTTGGACGCTTATCGGCGTAATAAAAAAGCTTTCCATGCGGTTCGAGATAAAAGAATAAATTGGTCGACGACGCGGTTACGAAGCGATAGGGGAAGCGTTTGATACGCAAGCAACGCGGTCCTACGATTCAAATTTGAACCCCATCGAGAGATAAGGGACCATAATAACTCGTCTGCGTCGAGCCAGGCGTTAAGAAAACAGGTAGAAAAAACCAAAGCGAGACCAATTTATCACGGCGACCCACGCGAGCGCCGAGCAATGTAAGCGAACAGAACATAGGAAAGTAAAAAAAAAATATGGTACAGAACCAAACCGCCCATGGAGTGTAAAACCCAACGATAGCAACAGCGTGTACTAGAATGTACAATTCACGAAATAACTTAGTTATATTCACATCATCCACATAATGGAGCTTTATCTGGTCATCCCTCACATAGTTGGACCCTAGCTTGAAGAAATCATAGAACAGGAAAGCATAAAGAGAACGTCGATTCGCCGCATGTTGTCTAAGCCGCGACATCACGCCGAAAGCCGTACTAAACTCTACACTCGGCAAACGTGTACAGAATACAGACTTAAGACTGACTGATACTGACGGAGTGAAAGTGAAATGTAAAAACAATCGTTATTTTGTTACGACCGTCAGTCAGTTACGTTTATTTCCATTTTATGACAGCATTTTACGTAAAAGCGACCACGAAGTGTCTTTACAATTTAAAAATACTCAAAAATCTGTAACACGCGTAATTGTATCGTCAACTAAAAAAAAAACTGCATAAATCCCTGGGTATTAATGCAACTAATCTCTCTTTACATGGAAACGTGGCGTATCAGTGGTAGTTAGGCGATGAAGTGAACGACCCGCGTACGATCTAATACAAACAATGATAAAACTGTTGGCGGGAAAGCTTATCGCGGCTCTTTATCAATATTGCACCTTTTATGAAACGACGACGGCTCCAATACCGGGCTAATAACGCCTTTGTACTGGCAACAGTTATGGCGTTCATTGTTTTTCTAGGGCGCCTGGAACCGACTAAGATTACATAATAAATAGCTTTATTGATAAAATGTAGTACTCGTACATTAGTCGGTCTTCACAATTTATACGAAATAAAACGGAAGAAGAAACAAATAAAAACGGTTCTTATGGAAAATTTGATATAAACATTTAGAAGGAATATTTTTAAGATTAAACTTTACATCTTTCCATCCACTTTCGACGGTTATATTTTAGAGCGTTCAACATTTAAATACAAGTCTACGCGTTGCGTGTTGCAAATATCACACATTAGAATTACGACAACGCACTTATCGATATTGCAATCACTCTGAATTGTTACGACGCGCCGACATTGGCAGTCCGGTCATGATAAACGAATTAGCTTACCGCTTGTTGCGGACTTCAATTAGAGGAAATAAAAGGCTTTACAATTAATCAAATGGCGTAGCGAAAGAGCATTACGTATTGCGGTCACGGCGGCTTGCGACTTGCAACCTAGTCCAGTGGCCCGCGACGGGCTTGCTCGCGGGCTGCCCTTGCTGGCTTGCTCGCGGGCTAAGTGAGCCGACTGCGAGCCAGCCGTGAGTTATCCAGTAAGAAATAAGCCATTAGCGGTGCGAACCGGTGCGCGATGCGCGGCGGCCGGAACGCCGGGCGCCCGTGGAAAGCGCTTCAAACCGCAATAGCGAACATCGCCGCGTCAGTGGAACCGTGTCAGTAGTGTGAAACGCTAATTGCCGACGCCCAATTGGAGGCAGCGTCGTACGCGGAACTCTTAAAAAAACACTCGATCGGAAGATGTTCACTCACTAAACGAACCATTCGAATATGTAGCACGACTGACGTGTATACACAAATAAACACACTAACGGCGAATCGTTACGTTCTATAAATAAACACCAGACAAAACTCCAAAATTCGGCACACTACGCTAACAACGTTAACAATAATAAATTAATCATAGAAACTACAGGAAACCGATTCGGAGATCTCAGTACAGTTGTGTCGCGGTGAGACGCTCCGTGCGATCCGTGCGTCGCTGTGACGATTTGAGTCCAGCTCAAATGGCGAGCGTTGACGTACGCCGACGACGCCGGCGCGCGCTTTTCTAATTATAATACGATCACAAGCGCCTCAGGCAGTAACTAAGGCTAAATCACAAATATTACGCGAGCTCTCGACAGCCGATGGTGGTGTCGAGCAGCCCGCCTCAGAGCCGCAATCTTTAACGACTTCGCTAACACTAGACACGGCCCCGTCACTGTTCACTGCACTGTCAACGTTTGGATTGCTGCCCGCGATCGTACAACCGTTCACAGCACTTTCACTTTTCTCCACAAAGAAGGAGCGCCGCTCGGCACGCGTAGCAGGAGGCGAGCTCGAAAACAGCTTTATCTCCAAGTCGCGGTGGCCGTTCATCGATGTCACAATTTCAGAGGATATCTCCAAAGCTAGCGGCGATCGCGACTCGGGAGAGCTGGCCCGTCTCGATGGCGGGAACAAGGAGTAGAGGTTCGGTGATGATAGGGGCTCCCCAGCGGTCGCGTCGCGTCTCTCGGGCACTCGAGAAGAGGGATCGCTCCAGCTTCGGCGAAGTACAGTGTCTGCGCCACGTCTGCCCAGAGGTCCTACAACTTTCATAGAGTCCTCAAGTTTCGTTGGGGCGAAATCGCCGCTCGAGTTCTCGTCCAGCAGATCCGCAATTGAATCCGCGTCCCAAATTTGTCCCACGGGATCGCAGTAGCGACACTGGCACGAGCTGACGGCCGATTCAGAAGGCGATGCCGCCTCCGCGAGACCAAAACGTGTAGCCTCCAACGCCTCACCTAAGGCCGCAACGCGATAGCTTTCCTGTGCCGGTTCGGAGTACTCTAACACCTTCACATCCAAGCGATATTGCATTGACATGTCACGGCAGTATGATTCGTCATATACACCATGCGAAGCGGGGGACATATTGCCGACTGCACAATGCCCGACATCGCCGATATCCAGAGCGGCTGCCGTCATATCATGGGGCACAATGTTGTTAGGTTTCCTATCCTTTTTGCGTCGTTTACGCGGTTTTATTATCCTCGGCAACATCGTCTCGGAATTGTTAGAGCCAGAGCTCTCGTCGCTAGCAACGCTGACCGCGTCCGTGTTGTTGTTGCGTCCGCTGCGAGCGGATCGCGGCTGATGTTGCTGGTTTCGCGCTCTGTTTGCATCGTGCGCTTCGCACCTGTCTCTTGCGCCGTGATCCACATGCCCAGTGGGTCGGTGATTGCGCTGCTCGGGCACGGTGGTATACTTCCTGCGATCGTGCCTGTTCTGTATGATGAGGGGAGCGCCTTGCGCGTGCATCGCTAGCTTGGAGACGGGCGTGTTGCGTGTCTGCGGCGCCCGCCCCGCCATGGATATGAGAGGCGCGCCGAGCCACGCGTTCGGATGGGGCACACCGTAGGGCGGGTAATATGGTGGCGGGAAACCCGGAGCCGTGGCCGCGTACTGAGGGCGAGCGGGTTCGCGTCGCCCGAGGGCGGCGCGCTCGCCCGGGCTCATGTCGTCGCTCGCTCCGTTTAACCCATATTCACGGTAGATCAGTTGCACTGTCACAGTAAGCGTCGAAGTCGCTTTGCGGTTTCGTAATCGCGGACTAACATCGGAGGCGAGTGGTGTGTGGCGTTCGTATGCGTGCGCTCGCCGCGACAGTCGGCGTTGGACTGAAGTGAATGAGCGCGGCCCGCGAGTCGGCCGCCGAGTGGGAGCGCCGTGCCGCGCCGCTCCACGCGACTATCGCCCGCCTCGACCGTCCGTCGGTGCACACCACAAAGCCTCACCGCCCTAATCGCTTGACAATTAAACCGTTGTTTACCTTTTCGCCGCTTTAAAAAAACCAAAACGCCGCCACATTTTACACGTTTGCCTTGTTTGATGTTATTTTTTATTTGTCAAATTCATGATAGTACGCAAGTTCACGTATAATGAGTGACATACAATGAGAAATGGTTTATCTATATTTACGAAAAATATCACGTTTATATTTACGCATTTTTTAATATTCCCGTTTTTACTTAAAACCGTCAATGTTTTAAGATTTGATTTTAGACGTTATTTCAACATAAGTCGCTGATATAAATTAGGTCTTTACATTAACATTAAAGCCGGCAATAAAACTTACCTCATTTCCCCCAGCCGCCGCAATTTCGACATACCATTATAACGTAAATGGTACTTACCTGAAATAAAACAGTACATTGTCATTAATGGCTCGACAAGCATCGATTATCACGACTTATAGCGAATTACTTAATGGTATCCAAAACATTGTTTTCATAACCATAATGGGACTTTGCAAACGACATTGTGACATACATACATTGTTTACATATTTATATTTTAAAAGTAAAAAAGTATTTAAACTCCGTATTACTGTAACCACCAGATTTTACTAAACAATAAGAGTCTTATATTAAACGTCTAAATAAACAATCTCGAGTTTTATTTTTCTTCTGGATGTCATACACATTAAGAAATGTTTCGATACAACGCAAACTTTTGATAAGCAAATCATTTCTAAGACCTATCGCCTGCTGTGCAATGTAGTTATTAGTTATTATGCAATGTTACTATTACACGCCTGATTAAAAAAAATACAATAGAGATATTATGTAAACGATTGCAAAACTACTTTCGCTGCGACACGTTCATTGTAGTCTTTTTAATACGGAAACTTAAAAACCTGTTTTGGAGTGTTTACGTAATCTTAAAGTTTGGAGAATGTAGGAGCCCAGCATGGCAACCACATTTTTATAGAAAATTACGAAAAGTCTTCCATTTCACAAGTTAAAATCAAGTCCAAGAGTAGTTTTAATGTTAGACTTTTTTTGCAAAATACCAATAAAGAAGCTAACCCAGGATACTGTTAATTTTTAATTATTATATCTCATATTAAAACAAATGAAAACAAAAATTATATTATCTTCTCTGTTGAATTAAGGATGTTTCTTCATTTCAATAACCTCGCGGATCTCATTCTACAAATGCATCGGTATAAAAATGGTCTGAAATTAGATCAATATGAATCATTACTTAGCTTATATCAAGTTTGATAAACTTTAGGCCCTCAGAAAAGAACATCTATATACAAGATGATTTTAGAAGGCTATTGAAAAAAGAAACATCCTAAGTATGTAAACAGGTATCCCGGTGGAACGGTATTGTGCGTAGAGCTCGTTGTCCGCCGCTCGAATAAGTAAGAAATCTTGTTATTTGTCGCCCGAAACAAGTATTTATACCGAAGTAAGAAATCTAGAAAATTCCTGTTCTAGATTTGTGTGTGTAAAATGTATGTATAGTAAAGAACATTTTTCCGGAAGGCGGAAATGGCTTTGGTATGATTTGAAAGGCAATTGAATTAATCGCACGACCGTATGGTTCCTACCCTCGTCTCGCGACGAGCCACCCGCCCACGGGGAGCGGTGAAAGTGAACCCGGATGAGTCATCCGCTCGCCTCTCACTCACGAGGGGGCGCGAGCGGCGTGTACCGCACACACGGCGCGGCCCAATGTGTACCCGCTCATTTAGCATATTCATAATTGCGCATAAGTTCGTCTCGGTGGCTTTCGTCGAAGGAAAAGTTGGGCGATCGAAAGCCAGTCGCGGATCTGACATCGAGCTGCGAATGAATAACGCCACGCCGGGCCACGATCGTTTCATTTCGCGGGTTGCGTAATGCGGTTTTGCGGTGCGAGTGAAATTGTGTCGCCGCATCCGCGTTTCCAAATCTGACGTTACATCGTTAAAACGTTGAACGGGTCTTTAGTTGATTAAATTTATCAAATTATGAAGTGATTTATTCCAATGTATTGAAGTAGTGATCTTAAATTTAATTAAGTATAAACTTTACTAACGAAGCATTATATGATATATTGTTTGATATATTCTTAGATAATCAGTGGAAATTAACATTATAGACTAAAAGATTATTACTTCTGATAACAATCACAGGATGTCACTGCGATGGGAATGAGACTATTATCATAAATGAGAAACAGAATGCTATTACAATAGTGGAGGTCAGACAATAAACAATATGGATTACGAGTGTTAACAAACATTCAGAAACAAAAGGATTTTTTAATATTAATGTCATTGTCGCGCATATGACGATATTGGGTGACACAAAATATATTTTAATCTATGTTAAGTTAAAAAGGTTACAGAGCGTGTCAAAAAAGTGACGAACTGTCGTGATTACATGTTACTGCAAGAACCACGGGGTCAGTATGATTCACGTAGAGACCGCCACATTTGGGACGATGGCAATCACGTAATCGATTGTGTACAATTTGGCACAAGCTAGACAACTATCCATTATTTTAACGGTGCTTCGTCTTCGCAGGGTTTTGACACATTGTTTGCTTGTTTTGGACCTGAAAAGTAAATAATACTTTCACGTGGAGGATTCCTAAACAGGGCCAAAATTAGCACTCACTTTGATCAATTAATTCGAACGTGACGACATCCCAATTTGTTTGGTGTTCAGTATTCGATCATTGATAATAATCTAGATTTAGGAATTTAGGCACAAAAACAGAGGCATTACTGACACTCCAAGTAGCATATAACTCCAGTCACAAGAACGAATACGTTATCTGAATTAAGAAATGAAATTATGAACAGGTCTTAAACCCAGTGCAGCTACAAAACTCATGGAACTCAGCCCAAGACCACTGACCATCTATGTCGATGAAGGCAACATAGATGGTGTAACCACCAAATATAGATGTTGAATGTTCAGAGCGATAAATAATTAATTCACTACTAAAACTAATCAGAAATCTGGATCTCATTGCATCGTAACCATAATATTGCATCGTAACTTTATATATATTAAAAAGCGAGCGAGCAACTGTGTAGCAGTCTTCTTACTTTAAAATAATAATTTCAAAAAGTTACTTTAAGACTAAAACAAGGTTGTCAATTTTCAGTAAAACGTATCGGTATTTTACTGCAGCCTTGACTTAGACTTAAGTTAATACAACTAATTAGTACAGTAAATCTTGAGATATTTAAGGTTTAATAAAATTGAATAAATATAACCTGTCTCTCTTAGACCTCTTTCTTATCGATATTTATCGGGCTACTATAGAAAAGGGCAGGAAAGCTGAAAACATGCTAGGAAAATTATTTGTTGCGTTTCAAGCATAACTGCCGTAAAGTAAGGGTAAGTTAGCAAATAAAGAACATTAACAATTCATGTAATTATCAACTAACAAATGCAAATTGTGTCCATGAAATTAGCATCTGACAATCTTAAAAGGAGTGCTTTAAACAAATGTGTGTGGGTCGAGTAAGTCCTAACTTGAACAGAAAGCGAACGTACTTTCCATCGAAAGTACCTACCTGCCTGAATAACTGCTCTAAATTACATTGGTAGGAATGCTTTGCAGAATTTGCATGGGGCGGTGCTACTGCATTATCAGTTTTTTTAATACCAAGCAGTAATGCGTATGCAGTACTGTGTTCAAGTTTTGAACACGACTTGCTAGTCTCGTCTTTATAAAGCTAAATAAATAGTTAACAAAATTCTTGATCCTTATAGCGCCACCGAGTATTGGCTTCATATTGCGGTTCAGAGAGTTTGAATCTTCATGTTTGGTAATTTCGTTGGGAACATTGCTCTTCAGACCGGTTTTCAGTAACGCTTTCAATTTACAGCAGCGATCAAAGGGATAATTTATTAGCTAAAACAATGTAATCTACCAGTTTTTCCTAGTATAGAGGATATCTCCTCGCGATAACACTAAAGACAGGCTAATGCTTTACAGCCGAGATTTATCGTAACATAAGACATAAATTTACCAGGCACAAGCAATTTTAGAATCAGATAAGCTTTCTTTAGCGGATTCTTAAACCTGTGGACCGAAACATCCTTCGATAATGTAGTAAATAAGTCCAAACCACTCCCGCATCAGACCACTCTCGCTCTCGCCGATGCGTTCGCAACTTTGCGGAGTCACGAGCCCCGTTACGGAGGCCCCCGTCGATTATTAACCATAGCGGGCGAGGTGAAAGTAACACCGCAGGGTTATGGGCGTGCAAGGCGCGTTACGTGTGTGTGATGTATTGCAACCAACCTCGGTCGGCTGATTCGAGCTCGGGGGAAGTCCCCATTTCTCGGGCGGAAACT
>DWHO01003725.1:0-11716 GCA_018247575.1 Eurytides lysithous rurik | reverse complement strand
TTCCTTTTACTCTCATAGCCCGATGGGACGGATACCCGACACGACCGGAGAGAGATAAGGCGCAGAGGCGGTGACATTAAACCGACTTTTTAATAACGACTTTCCCAAGCCACCGCTAGATGGCGTCGACAATAAGGCGAGACCGACTTTTGTTTTACATTCCCGTCCAACGCATGGATCATCTGTCTATTCAGACAGTGACTAGATAGATTTCTTTACTTAAATATCTTAAATGCATGTTTATATAGTCATTTCACATACAAACACAACAAATTGTTATGCACAACACATAAACAATTTGTTCTGAGCGGGAATCGAACTCACGACGTTCGCTCTTCGTTCCATCTATTTGTAGGGAAATCGCTGAGTGTGAGCGAGACGGTAAAAGAAGGAGCGAGAGGGCAATAAATACTAGAGGATTTGGAAAAGGATCATATAAGATCGGTGTAGAGACGGTAGGCGACGTAACTGGCCATGGCCACTCAGAATGTGTTTGATATTGCGCCGCGCTTGTAATTCGACATTTAAGATCTTACATCTCTATATTTTACCTTATTAAGTTATTACTTTCTAAGAACACTGGCAACGTTACCTTAGTTGACGTTAAGTTAAAGTTACGCGTGAGGCTAATTTATTTATGCCAGTTTATTTTTTGTAGATTTAATTTTTAACGAAAAACTAGTAGATACGTTTTATCGTAATAGGTTTTGCAGTTCTTGAGATATTTGCCGAAAACTGTGCGATAATGTGTTGTGTATTTAAGAACGTTTCTTTCCTGATTGTTATAAAAAAAACATTTTTAAAAGCTAGGATTTTTAAATTCTGCCATAAAATCCATCCAGACTTGAAGCTAGTACCTAGTAAGCTAGTACCTGCGACAGTTAGCATTTGTTGTTAGTTAACGTACTCGGTGGTGGAATAAATGGAATGTGTTGCTATCGACCCAGGCTCTACAAAAAGATCTGCAACATAGAAAATTACTATTACTGATTTAGTATTTGATTGGTTAGTTCACTCTCACTCTCTCTTATGCGATCCATTCCACTGAGGCTCATAAAAACATTTGAATATGATTGTTATGAGTGCTTAGTGGAACGTACCAATAGTGTATATTATTATCTCATCCGATCTACATTGTGAGAGAAGGACATATAACTGCATCCCGGAATCATGAAAGTAGGTAGTAAGTTTCTGGTTCTATAAGAGCGACCTTCGATTTTTTCACACTGAAGAAATCACGCTTAATGAAAGGAAGACGTCATCCTTCTATATCACAATCCGATCCTTTGTGAAAATTGATGCGGGACAGCCTAACATCTGCGTGGCAACTCCATAGACTTAAAGAGAAGTTGGTAGTAGTCAAAAAAAATTCACGCAAGGTAGTAAGTACCACTCCGTTGTTAGTTGTTCTACCGTCAAGCAGTGTGTGAGGTAGACAAGGTACAAGAGATGTACGATGACGTCATGCTGAGTGGAAGGAAGGCAGTAGTCTTACGGTGGTAGAGCCACGCAGTAGCTCCAGATTCTAAATGTACCGAATGAGTGTTTTTGTTTTCGCGTTTCGTCCGGTGAATGAAGTGGCCGGTGGTCCATCCCCATCCCTTCCCTTATTCTCTCACTCCATTCACTCCACCATCTCTTCATCACTCCCCTTCCTATCCCTCCTCCTTCCATACCCCCTCTATCTCACTCTTCCTCCCTCCCTCATGCAAAAATTCCTTCAACTAATGGCAACACATTTGTAACTTCAGTAATGATATGCCATGTGCGGTGATAATTGCTTACCATCAGGTGAGCCGCTTGATTGTATGTCAGCCTACTCCATAAAAAAAATACCCACGTACGTTGCGATGCCGCATAAATAAAGAAATTATATAATTTTATTTTTTAAGAACCAAATAAATTTACGAGCGAAAGCAAAAATATCACGTCTTGTTTCAGCAACAGTAAACATCAAGACGTATCGGTACCCGAAATTCATATAATTTTTCGCCGATTTAATAACTAATGATTTCTTGTATTTAGGCGAGTACTACACATTGTTACCTCTTAAACAACACGTTCAATAGAAAAGATATTTAGGCGTTACTACCTTCTTGCAGGTATACCAACACTGCAAGACATTAACGTAAATCGTGCCGTAAGGACACCAAATTAAAATTAAACAACACCCATAAATTAAGTAATAACTAATATTTATTTCGTAATATCCGTTACAGGCTGGGCGAGCGATGAAGGGGTGGTTCGACGCTTTCCGCGAGGAAGGCGGACCTACCCTATACGCGTACCACAACAGAACTGCGGTAGCCGCCGACGTACCAGCACTGGCGTTGCTGCTAGCAGCACTAACACTCTATCTAGCATTTCTCGCGGTCTTTCCCGGCATCAGGAAGGAGGTTAGTGTTATAGTATTAAGGAGGTTAGTTTGTCCAATAGACTTTTTATTGATTGTCAGGTACACAGTATGTTCATAATAATTAAACAAATACTTTTAATAAATTACCCGTGTTTTCGCCTGTTAAATTAATACAGTTCACTGATTACGTTTGATTGATTAATTTTATTCCAATTACTAATGAGCGAATCACTATTTCTTTTATACCACTCTTTCTTCAGTGTTGCCAACATGGTATAATAGTATAATACATTTATATCTCTTAAAACAGGAGATCTTTTCGAGATAATCAAGAACGGAGAGAGACAAAAACCTGTAACCCTGACGAATCTAGTGTTATCATCTGAAATGATACTTCAATTAAAATCTTTTTTTTTTTAATTTTTAATTTTATTTTTTGATTACCTTACAAAAACTTAACAAACAAAGATTTTTTTTCTTTGAAGTTATTGGACCGCGCGCGATTTTTGGGTTTTCGTCCAGTTATAAATATTATACATATAAGAAGATTATCGAATAAAACTCCTTTTTCAGAAGTATAAAAGTTCCACTATGAAATACTGTGGAATTTTCTAATTTGTTTCAGAGATTTTCAACGTTCACGATAGTCACCCTTAGCCTTTTCGTCGGCACCGTAATACTAGGTAAGTACGTTAAAAAACTCTACTTCACATACGCTATATTGAATTCAAACAAAAATCCACAAATTCCAGAAATACAGTTTAAAGATAAAGGAACATAATTTAAAATTTGAAAACTAAAAATTGAGTGTACTGCCATAGCTTTTGTAGTCTAGGATTAACTTCATTATCGGACACTAGCCCTTAACAATGCATTTACATTAGTGCCGCTATACAAATTATAACTTGAAATAAAATCAATATGAAAGCAAGCAATCAGACACTTTCTATTCGTAAAACAACGCTTTTGTACTTAATTAATCCGAATGACGAGATATGAGAACTAAGAAATTTTCCTTTTTTTTTTTGAGAAAAAGCGGCAACCGATAAAGTTGGTGACCGTAGGTATAAAATATACGAGCAGCCCAGTCTTATTAAAAACTAAAACTTAATTCAAATGGACGTCGAAGTAAGACTTACCATATGAACGTTTAATTATTACTTTATTCTCTTCTTTAAGACCCACTTCCCGACTAACCACCCTCACAAGTACAACAAAAACTGCTGTAAATCTTATTCATGAATATACGAAACAACATTTCAGTTTGCAAGCACGGATCCTCGTGGCACGTGGCGGGGGCACGCGTCGCCCGCGCCGCCTACCGCGCCTTCTCCGTTGAACGCCTTGATTGCTGGCTATCGGTACACGTCGGCCTGGGACATGTTAATGTTACACTTACAGGTATTTATGCCATCAGTAGCCGTAGGGTTGAAATGCAGTAGCCTTAAAGTGCAGTACAGAAATGAAAAGCCCGAAAGATCTGTTACTAAATACAGCGTCAGCCGTCTTCATTGTTACATTAAAAAGTGTGTTAGTGTACGTGTCGTTATATTATTTAATTTTTTAATCTATTTCAATTGACAGCGAATAGAATTAGACCACAGTTAGTTGTTGACATAGGTAAATATTATCAGGCGCTGTCAGGAAGACATCAGGATTCGTTTTCCACAGGCATAAATTTTACAGATTTTTATTTTATTGTACTTACGCAAATCGCTATTAATAGAAAGCTACATCACATACTTAAAGTTTTTTTTATGGACTAAACTGTCAAACGAGCAAGCAGCTCACCTGATAAAGTAAGCGATCACCACTGCAAATAGACATTTGCAGCATTACAAAACGTGCAATTGCGTTGCCATCCATTCAGGGGGGCAATGTTTAAAAGAGTGTAGGAGGAGAATTGAGAAAGAGGGAAGAGGATAAAGGGAGGAGGAGGGAATATGCGGAGTCAGAGGTAGGGAGGGGTGAAGGGGCGAGGGAGAGATGGGCCGCCGGCCATTAACTCACCGGACGAAACGCGGAAGCAAAAACACTTCCACTTTACGCCGATTTTTTGTGAGGTCGTAATACTTATGGGATTCGAGCCAGCCCATTCAGCAGCGGGAGCAGCTGCGTAGCTCTACCACGGTTAAAGTTAATTTTGGATTGCCTAAAATTTATAACAAGAGAAGTGATACCTAAACAATCTTACACCCCTGTTTCATTGTTCATAAATAACATCATAAAATGAGATATAAGAAAATAGCTCTGTACCTACTAGGGGCTACTGGGCATCCCATATTTTCCATTTTTTTCTTTTGTTGAAATTTATGTTTACCTACATATATTGATACTGGCGCAGCTAGACATAGCCAGTTTAGGTTGAATTTGCATTAGCAAAAAAACCTAGGGTGGTCGCTATCAGGTCCAATGAAGATGTTCGGATCACTGACGTGACACTTCTTTGCCAAGAACAGTATAACGCTACTTCCAGCACCCCCACAGCACCATTGTAAATGTAAGAGAGCTAATCAATTCATGATCTGGTAGTTGTTTTGATATTCATAACTACTCAAAACAAAAGAAACGCTTAAAACAAATATTTACGAGCTAAAATAGTTATTGATTTTGAATACGTTTATTTTAACAAAAGAAACAATAACGACATTCTGTATTACTGTGACAATATCAAAATTAACAATGCGATATATATTTTCAGCGCTATCATGGGGCAACACAACGACCGGCGACCCTGGGGTGGACTACAACGAGCAGTTCCGGTGGGAGGAGGCCGGGGCGATTCAGGATTGGTACAAGAAAGGTCTGGTAAAAGGCCTACCTTACCCACTGTTGTCCGTAGCTGAGCACTTCGCAGCCGAGCACGAAGGCTTTGACTGGGGTGCGAAATATCGTGCGGCCGGGTACACAACTTCGACTTTACTCTGGTGAGGATTGAACTAATTTCCGATTCGCTTAGAACGGGATGCAATAACCTGATCAGCTGTTTGCTCACCCAGGACGGCGCTGGCGCTGTGGCTGCTGATGAATCTACTATTAGTGGTTGTCCCGAGGTACGGGGCGTACGCTATGACGTCAGTGGGCGTCACACTGTGTGCCGCTGCGGGGGGCTACTGGGCATCGCTACCTCATGTGCCTCTCGTCGTTAGGCTGGACGGGTCCATGCTGTTCTTCTCGCTCGGCTGGTGCTTCTATTTAGTGCTGATAGCAGGTACGCTTTAATTCACATATTTCACTTCTGCCACGTAGAAGTTAAGCAATAGTCACTTTAATCATGGCTTATAAAAAGTCGACTCATTTAATGAAGAAATTGCAGAAGAGAGGTAATCGATGGGCCTCTCTTCGAATTTATTTTTAAATTTGAGCGTTGCGGGAATTATGTTCTAATGAAGATTTATAAATTTTACTCCTATGTAGGGCAAGCCGAGCTTTTGGGCTTGTATGGTAGTACCGCCACTGCTGTCAGATAAAGGTTAAACAATAGTTACGTTAATTACGGCTTGTTAAAAGTCAGCTCATTTAAGGAAGAAATAGCAGAAGAGAAGTAATCGATGGGCATGTCTTCGATTGCTTAGCAACATGCTTGCGTTATCTCTGGTGTTATGCACCACATTACTGCTACTGCAGGCACTACTAGGAGTTTTTAGAAAAAAATCAGTGGAAATAATCCTTTCCTTTAGCATATCACAAAAAAGACTTTCTTTTTACTAATGGTTCATACTTAAATTACGAAGCACTAGTTTATTTTCATTATCAACAAAACTTATCTTATTTGCAGGCTGCTTATGCCTGTTAGTCGGCCTGGTGATAGCCACATTAGACCTGGTGTGGCCACACCGGTTCTCCACAGTGCTGGAGGTGGATTACGATACGCCTTACGACCGACACGTGTTGATAGTTGACAGCCGGCAGAGGGCACGACCGCAGGCACAAAACTCGCTGCCTAGCAGAATTCTCAGGTAGGAATTAGTTTATTTTTTTTATTAATTTTTCCTAAATGTATGTCTAATATAATAATAATCATTCATGATAACTATTGTAACATTGTACATGATATCTTTGCATCCTTTTCCACTTTCATTTCGTACATTAATAAGGTAAACTAATTTAGTTATGGTAGATAATTTTAATTAATTCATTGTATCTTTCAATACTTATGGAGCCAAAAACAAAATGGAAAGTAAGTAGTAGCAACATTGAAAAAGTTTAAGTTAAAAGTTTTATAATTTTTACTTGCTTTTAAACCCAATGTATAATTTATGCACGCTTATTATTTTCATACGACTGTTCTGATTATATTTCACTTTAAAATTACCTAACCATAATGGTCACAAAACTAAAATTCAAGTATTATATAAAAAATATTATGATGTGTATGTTTGCCAAATTTATTTGTGCTTATAATTGAAAAATATAGTCACTATATTGGATATAATTAAATATTGATATATTATTGTCAGGTTAAGATCTGTTTTTCTCATATCTTCGTATTTAAATCTATTAAGGTTTAGAAAAGTACTAAATATTAATAACAAACTATCCCTTAGGGGTGAAATCTTAATAAATTATAGTTTCAAAAATGAAATCTCTGTAAACAAAGAATTTTCTTTACTTTCATAAATCATATGTAAAATTCTTACGTATCTGTAATAAACGTATTAAAACTTAATCTCGATAATAGTAGCGTCAAGCAAACATTTGTGAACACTACTATATATCGACAATGCTACGTCATAACTAAGCATAGATATTAAACTATGTTACATCTTTCAGACAAAATTCAAGGTACTCTATGACGCTATGTTGTTATATGCAAGCTTATGTTTTAACATCAGGCGTACGAGGTACTCTTCGTGTCGCTTTCTCTCCTAAAAACACATTATTTCATAGCATATACATCTCAAGAAATTGAGCAAAATTATTTCACTTTATTCATTACTATTAGTTTTATTTATTCCGCCGTTCTAAATCTTATAGATAAAAAGCTTATTGACGTCATCTAGACTTCTACGATTACGTTAAAACAAAACTAATTCAAGGATATTCGGATTGGGTATGGGTATCTTACACATTTAACAAAAATAAGAAATTACACTTCAATCTGTCCCGCCACCATGACCTCTATGTTGTGTTCGAAATATCGGGAACTTTAAGCAAAAATAAAAACACCGTAAATTAGGTATATTTTTACAATGCATTATATCCGATAAAATACCAGAAACCTCTATTAATTTGTTACTCTTATCGGGTTGCAGGAGACTATCGTCGAAGACGCGTGACACTGAGCGCAATGTCTCGATGTCCATTGTGAATGAAAATGGGGAACGCGGCCGCGACAACCCAGCGTACCAACATGAACCAAGGAAACCTAATTCGCCTTGGAGGTACCCACTGTTCAGGAGGCAGATCGACAGGTAATATCGAGTGAAAATTAAGCAATAACGTCGACCATCTCAAGCACGTTCTTCATTAGTGTGTTTAATTATTTTTTTATTATATATTATTATTGTTAACGGAGTAGAGCCACGCAGCAGTTCCCGCTGTAATTGCATAGGTCGGCTCGAACCGGACAAGTACCACGACCTCACAGAAAATCGGCATAAAGTGGCAGTGTTCGTCCTTTCGCGTTTCGTCCGGTTGGCGAGGTGGCCGGTGGCCCACCTCTCTCTCTCTCTCTCTCCTCTCTCCTTGGCAGCGGTTATTGTTTATCCATTGGCCGCTTACTCGTGTGCCCGCTTGCTCCAGAAAAAAAATATCATTGTTCTATGTTTGTAACAATAGATAAAATTAACATATATTTGAATTTATCTATTGTCACACTATTGATAGAAGGAGCAAGTAAGTATGTCAATGCGATCAAGACTTAAACTGAACTTAAAGACACTAACAAATTTTCACATGATAACTCATTCTTTACAATCCTCTTGATTTTACTTACATCAAACTGACATTGAGTGTCTGTGAATTAACTACAGGGTTGATTCTGCATCAAGTCTGGGATCAAGCATCAATGGTAATAATTCTGGCATCAAGATGTCACCCCTGCCTGGAAGTCCACGTGCGAGTTCTCTTGCCATTTCACCTCACAGGTAAAAAAAACATAATCTTATGAAGGTATTACAAATAGAACTATTCTTAGAAAATTTGCCATTTCTGTTACCTATATAACATAACGTATAGCATTTTCTTTTCGACTAGTCCTACGTTGGTGTCAGAATTGCGGTCAATTTACCATTCCTGTTTTACTAACATAGACCCTATATCTAGTCTGCGTTTGAACCGAGGAGGCTGAATCTTGTTTGTATAAAAAATAGTAAAGTAATAAACACACACACACAAGTCACACTGTGCTGATTGTCGTTTACTTTACGTTCAGAACTTTGTTTCCAGCACGCTAATTGACATCTTAATTACATCTCTCTATTTATACATCTACGATATGCAAATCACCTTGTTACATTTTCCTTCATCATTCAACTATTTCATAAATTATTTTTTGCTAGCACATTGTTGTTGGTATTTCCTCCCTTTTTAGAAGTTTCTTTCGATTTACAGATATCGACCACAACTGCCGGCAACAGAACGGGTCAAAGATATGTGGTGATAGAGACACATTGAATAAGTGAAGTGAAACGACAAAATCTTCGGATAACTTCCTCCTATAAGGATTATTAAACAATAATTAACGTTAACGGGACGTATCTATAGTTTGTTGTAAATATGTAAATTATTAGTTAATATTCTAAATTATGATCGACACTTGTATGTATCCAGTGTCATAAGTAAGACATGCATCGATCGCGACATTTTTAACTACGTACGTTTAATAGACAACGACACAGAAGTGAATGCTTTGTGCCATGAAAGTTAAAGATTAATTTTTAATCGCATAAGTCCTCCAATGACGAATTATATTTTATAACTAAGTATCGACTTAATGTAAATGTATTGTGCATACAATACGAGAAATAGATTTTTTTTTTTCATAAGAATCAACCTATTGCTCAAAGTTAAAAAACGATGCGCTTTTACTCAAAAAGCGTGAATAATAAATAGTAATAATTAATTCATTAAGAATTTTGAGGCAAAAAACAGAATAACTGTGTGTTTACGTCGACTATTGGAAAAAAATATTTTTGTAAGTCTTAAGTAACAGTGAGGCAATATTTATTTAATTTACTACTGTGTACAATAGTACTGAAGAATAGAACCGTGCCTAAAATATATAAAATATAAAAGGATTTAAAATCACCTCGACATTTAAAAATTTATGAATAAAAATTGAAAGCAAAAGTAAAATATATACTATATGCTAAATATATATATATTAACTTTCCATAATTAACAGCGAATTCATATTAGTGTACCAATTAATTAAGTTATTTATTGTTTAAACTCCAAAATTTATTTTGACACCAATAATTTTGACAATTGACAGATCACAAATATACATTTTTATTTCAAGAACAAGAAATTCACGCGAATGAAATGCATTTGGCAAAATTTTATATTATAGTTTTCAAGTATCTTTGATACCAATAAACGATATAATAAAAAAAACAATACATTACAATTGTGATACGTGAAATTGAAAATAGTTTTAGTAACTAGTTGTAAACATTACGATTATTTAATATCTTTAATAAAATCACTAGACAACGACCTTACCAATGTTGTGAAGATATTTTTACAATAGTGAATTTGTACCTATGTAACCATAGTTTAGTTGTAAAAAGTGATAAAAACGACGGTATTTATTGTGATTGAATAGAAACAAATTTTACGAAGTGAGGCAGTTTTATTTAAAAACTCCATATTATGTATGGCATTCGACACACGCAACAATTGTATATGGAGTACTACAATTTGAAAAACACCGAAAGTCCTCTTAAGATTGCATTTTAACGACATGTTCCAGATTCAATTCACACAGGAAAGCGTGCCAGTTTACGTAACCTTCCTTGACGAACATTTCCTGTTCAGTCCAAAATTTACACTGTAAAAACGCCAAGAATTAATACAATATAAATAGTATTTCAACACGGTGGATCAACAACATGCTGCAAAATAGATCCTCCTGTTAAAAAAACGGTGTCAAGTAAATGTATTTGCAATTTTGTGTTTCATTGGTATTACGATGGTGATATGGACAACGGTCATCAACTATAGTATAATATCAACCCAAACTAGGCAGAGCCTGTACTACCATAGTACAGAGAGATCAGACCACTGATAAACATACTTATATATCTTTAAATATATACACTAATATAGATAATTAACACCCAGATACAAAACAAATACCTATGCTCATCGCACGAATATGTTGTAGTGGGTGGGAATCGAACCTACGACCTTTGGCTTTGCAGTCAGGAGCCAGACCACCACTTCACCAACGGGCCAGACAAACTATTGTTGCACGTACTGCTTTATTCAAGTTTTTTGTTTTGGGAAATAAACAAAAAAATGTCGTATGCCTGAATATAAGACAATTGCTTATAACTCCACAATGCAACATACTCTTCGAAACGGAACACAGTATAGCTTACACAAAACTCCTAGGCGGTTAACTAGCAATACAGTTAAAAAATGGCATAATTTTGAAATTATGCCATTTTTTTTATAAACATTTAAAAAATGGTTTTTAAAAGTAATTAAAGTAAAAACAACCAACAATCAAATATAAAAAAAATCATTAGTTATTTTACAAAAATATAACGAAGAACCCGAAACCTTAACTATTTTTGTAAGTTAACATTTTTTAATAGCGAGTAAGTAATGACTGACCTTAGTTAAAAATAAATAAGTTTGACCCCAGATGTCACAACTATCGTCCACAAAATTCTACGACTAACGAAAAATTTTCTTTTACTATGAAGACTTTTCAACTCTTAAGGCTTGGGTTTCAATTTTCATCAAAAAAGGTGAGCGTTTCGACTGAGATAATCAATATGGACTTTCTTTTATCTCGATGCTAATAGCTTAGCATCTGCGCCAAATGGTAATCAAAAGATGATATTATATCAAATAATAAAAACCCCTTGACATACATAAATGTTATATATAAAAAACAGTAGACAGGGGGCCGTGCAGTTTATTCAAATAATTAAAATTACAAGTTATTTAACGATGAGGATGTTTTCCTTTCCGTAGGTCAATATAAAATCTTACTTGCAAGAACGAGTAACAGCTCGTAGTAGTTTTTCTAGAAAAGTTCATTTTATGTCATGCTATGAACTATCAATGTATTAGATGCCCAATAATTGTAAATTTCAAGGGGCCATGCAGTTTATTCAAATAATTAAAATTACAAGTTATTTAACGATGAGGATGTTTTCCTTTCCGTAGGTCAATATAAAA
>DWHO01003724.1:0-11717 GCA_018247575.1 Eurytides lysithous rurik | reverse complement strand
GTTGTCATGCGCATTAAGTTTTGACATTAATTTTATTTTTAATTATCATCAATACATCCTTGTCTAAATATTGAATGTTAAAGTTAAACCATAAAAGTTGGGAAATTGTGTCAGGATTAATATCTGGACTCAATTAAACTCCTTTAAAAAGATAAAGCAAACTATTGAGTTGGTGCCACATATTTAAAATATTGTAGTAAGATAAATAAAGTTAACCTTTTAAATACTGTTGGATGTCAATGGCTGCTTATTTTTATTTTCTTTTAAACGTTTCTTACTAAAAATAAGGCTGAGCCACCATACAAAACGCGATAGAAAAATAAATGGACCTTTTTTTTACTACTACTGTCTGTTTTGTGGTTGAAAAAAAACGCAATAGACAGCGAAAGGAATGATCGATTTATTCCGAAAACATCGCAGAATGTATTCGTTTATATTTAAGGTTAGGAAAACGTATGCAGAAATTTCCCGCTAATTTAACTTGAATGATTGGATTCGGCTCTACGACTTCGGTCTATACGCTTCATGTGTATATAGTATTGAAATCCGTATATATTTTTTCGAAAATGTACTTAATAAAGCATTATTGGCGACAATATATGTATGTTTTGTTTTTTTTTGTGTATATGAAACAAGATATTAATCCAAGTATAAGTCTTGTAATTAACATTTGAAGGGTCATACTTGGTTGTATGTCTGATTTTTACCATATTATATCATCTCTGAAGATTTTTACTATTGTTATAAAAATTATACCGTTTAGTATGTTCGGTTCACTAAGGGAATCAATCATATTTCAAAACAAAGATAAAGTGTTCTTCTTAATTCTTATGAACGATCAAATGTTTCGTATAAATACAATAAAAATATTAAGGACTATGTCTTATGTATTTTATGGAGCCGTTTTTATAATATGATTTGTTGAAATTTTATAGAATATATTTATTTATTCAATAAAATTTTCATCGATTTTCTTTCATTATAATGTACACGTCTTAATTTATATATTCGTTTCTTTTAATATATTCAGATTAACTAAAGATACTTGACTCAAAATATTGGTTTTCAAAAAATAATAATGTGTGAAACAAAGTAACAGTAGCCGAAAATCGATTAAATCGTATGTCAGTTTCACTGAATCGAGAGGTTCAGCAAAAGCTTAACCCATATCTACAACAGGCATCACTAGTGGCGATATCTCTTGCATATTTGAGTTTAACATTTCAATCCGATTGTCCGCTGAAGATTTCTCACTGAAATACCACATGATACACATTGATCCTTGGCGTAGCGCACTAATGTATGAATTAAAACTTTACAAATTTTTATATCAATTTTATTTTATTTTATATCAATTTTAATAAAATCATCCACAAAACAACTTAGATCTACGACTCTGTTGCTTAAAGCTTATTACACTGTTCAGGAGTTTCTGGTAGATCAAAATGCGTGGGACTTAACTGATTGACTCTATATATGGGATAGCTATTACACTGAATTAAGGCTTAACATACTGTAACAGTATTTTAAAAGAGCAACTGTTGAGCATCTCGCCGGTTCTTCTCAACAGAACTGCATTCCGAGACGGTAGTAGCTTTCTCACGAGCAAAATGTAAAAATGACGATTCAAAAGCCTTTGTAAAGGCCTATTTAAATAAATATATTTTGATTTGATTTAATATCACTTATAAGTGTATTTATTAAGAACACGCCTATAACAGATTCGATTGCATTATTGTCGAAATTTTTTTATTTATATTTTATATTTGCATTTTAGGTTTTTTATTTTTTGTTTTTAAACATTTATTGAGGCTAGGAACGCTAGCACTGTTATCGCGTTTAATGGTTATACTTGACTTTAGAGCAAGAAAAGAACCAGTTATTTACGCGATTACGCGAGCTGTAATTGCCCATACTCACAGATGTAATATCCTCATCTATAGAAATTGCATCGTATGGAGAATGTTTTATAAACATAATACATGATATTTTATATGAATTTTCATGTTTAGCAAGTTTAAATTCACTCGTGACACAATATTTTTTTTTGTATTTAAATCGTTGATTTTTCAAATCATTGAAAAATCTTTCGTCTTGTATTGTTTAGCAAAAGTTTGGGTTACTGTCTATGTTACTACTACTGTTATTATTTCATTAGTGCATAGCGGGCTTGGATACATTACATACAATTTGTATGCATTTACTTAGAAATAAATGCATACAAATTGTATGCATTTATTTTTTGTATGCATTTATTTCTAAGTAACCTTCAATGTATCTGTTTGTTGTCCTAAAAATAGAGAATAAAAAATGAAACGCGGTGCATCGAACTTAGTGACCGTATATTGCACGGCTAACATTTAATTACGCGCACTACTCAACCAGTCCTTGATATATGGCTCTTTACTGAGCGCTCCACTTTACCGTTCAGGTTAAAGTCCCGCACGGTCTAATAATGATCCTTTGCGATTAAGAAGTCGATTTGTATTAGGACAAAGCGTACTAGAGTGATAACACACGGAGTATTTAATACTGTAATGAGATCCGGATTTTTCGTTTGGAATTTATATATATAGATAAATGTTTATGCTGCTAATTTATATATTTATTATTATGTTGGCAATAAAAAAATCGGAGATGGAATAATAACATTTATTTTGTAATAATTTGTTTTAATTATAAAAAATACTATAATTTCGAACTTTAAAGAGGACGGCATACAATTATCCTTACGGGTCGTTAAGAACCGAAGTGCGTACAATTATATTTTAAATTTTATTAATTTTGGTTAATTATGTCATATTCAATTTTTTTTTCTTTTAATGTAAATTTTATTTGTTGTGTTTTCTTTGTTTCTTGTATAGCATACTAAGAAGTATTTGAATGTGTAGTTTTCAGATATGATCTGTCAAATTGCTGCTTCAATCCAAATTGTTGAATCTTTAAACGCTTGACGTCCGCTCACTTTTATATGGTGAATACGTTTAGTTGGAGTTTCAAAATTTTTTTCTCCATATTACTTTTTTACAATCACCTAACTACTTCTTGAAAGTCTTATTGTATTCTCCAATTTATGGTTATCGCTGAAAATCAGCGTTATAATTTTTTGCTTCAACATTATGCTGAGTTATGTCCATTTTCACATTGCCCATGGCTTGCAGCAGTTTGCATGAACGATTAATGTTTATTGTCATCTTATTTGTTTTACTATTTTGCTTTCTGTGTTGTATACGCCAGTGGCGGTCGCGTCAAATAAATTTCTTTTCTTTCTTATTCTTTCTATTTTATTAGTAGAATGTTATTTTTTAGTTAATAAAGACTAGTATGATAAAGCTTTGATTGAACGAGCTTCAATAAAAATATTGACAAATAAAAAAAATAGGTTTTTGGAATCTGTAAATGAATTGTATTCGTAGACAACAACACATTTGGCCGTCTCGAGAGAAATTACTGTACTACATTGTTTAATCAAATCACTGTTACATAAAATATTTTTCTCTAATATAATATATAATATTTAACATATTAGTTCTTTCTAGAATTTTGACATAGAAACAGTTCTATTCGCTATTTGGTTAAAACTGCACGAACTCATTACACATTTATTGTTTATTCACATTGAATTTAAATTCATAGGTAATTGCTTCATAAAAATGACGTATAAAGGAGATCGCTCTGAAGTAAACTTACTTTTAAATTGCTAAATCTAATACACCAATATTGGTCCTATTTGTAACGAAGTTTGATTGATGGTTTGTTGTCCAATAACAAGCTTAGGCTCCTCGTTTAAAATATGAGAAGACACGTTCTATATGACAAACAAAAAGAACAGATGCGAGGGGTGACAGGAGCTTTGTTACTCATAGACCACTTTCAAAATTTTATGGGTTTCGGTGAACCCCATGCTGACACATTTTACAATATTCCGAAAATTTGCCAAAACATCTAAAGATAAGATCTAATCAAATCCCCATCTAATCTAATTATGGAATAGGCTGGCTGCAAGTTCTTTTGCAATTTTCCATAGGCGACGGTGATCGCTTACCATCAGGTGAACCGCTTGCTCGTTTGTCAGCCTACTACATAAAAAAAAACTATAAAGAGCTAATTGTCTATGTGTGAGATAAAAATATTGTCTTCAAAATCGGTTAAAGGAAATAAGACATGTGGCTACACGTACGTGCCTTGTTACTTTTTGCCGCCGTTAATTAACAGAAAATTTGAAATATGGTACGTTTTTTGTATTTAAGCTGTAGTACTAGAACCAAACAACGTAGGGGTCAATACAATTTAAGCATTTTTTAAATAGCCATTCTATGAACGTGAATACTCATACGCCTTGGCTAAATGTTTCAATCTTTTTCTCGCTCTTAACAATTTTCAGCGGTGTAGAGTTCATACTGACTGTTTGGTACTTCTAAATTATAAATATTAAGTATAAAGACAAAAATTAGAATAATTGACGATATAAAGCGCTTAATTCAATAAACTACACTTTTTCATTACAAGTCTATAATAATGATAATTATAATAATAAAATGTCCTCCCGACCGATTCCGGCCACGGCGGCTGATCCACAAGAGATCAACCAAGTGCACAGGATGTATTGTAGTGTACAAGCGTTTGCGCAGACACAGGTGCACTTACTCTTCCTTTACTCTAAATTAATATTTTAGAACATATTTCGCAATGTGCGCCTCAATTTAGCGCCTCATTTGGACTTAGATTGTGTTTAAATTGTTTACAAGTTATTACTAAGCAATCAAATTGTGGTCTCATGAGGATACTTTTTAACTTTACAATGTGACAACACTAAAGTATAAACGATTTCGTCGGATTTAACGTAATGAAAATACTCAAATAACCTCTATACCACAACCACAATCGATTTATATTCTTCTACTGAAATAAATTAAAACGATATACTACAACTGAATACACTAAATCAGTTGCCCGTTGTTTTATTGTAATGCTGATTGTTAGATGCTATATTTTCTAAAATGTTCGAAATACAACGCTACCACTTCTTTGTCTCGCTAGTAAAGGCTTGGATTTCGCTGACGCTACATTCCTGTTTGCCAAAATCTCCAAATGCGATTTATTACACGGGCACTTATCCGGCAAAACATGAAATTTATCGACGAAACGTACTATATGAGAAGAACGTTTTATATTTTAATCCGAATGCCGAAGTAACTGCTTTAAGCTAGATTAGAGCGTCGACTTGTGTGAATGAATTGCGAATAACAAACTGTGCATTGACGAGAAATTTAAAGATAAAACAATTAGCACCCTGGATTGACTGTTTTTTCCCCATGGTCCCTCGATGTAATTTGAATAATTTGTATCTTGTGGTGGATTACTTTTATGAAATAAAGTGACAACATATTATACATCTATATATTATAGTTATATTCCAAATTTTTTACCCACAATAAGATGGAATAACACGGTGCTGTAGACTTAATTGAGATATTTGATATATTTTCTTATGAATTTTCATTATAAAATAATATTGGAAATTATAATTTTAGACCACATGTACATAACAAATTTAAGAATGAATAGGTTAAACTACCAGACATTGGACACTTAAGAGACATACTTGTATATATGTATGTACAGAGGTGCTGCTAACTACTCATATGAACTCATAGACTCATTGATTTGTTCATAAAGCTGGAAAACCCGCTAGAATTGTTACTATTTTGCCAGTTAGATATGCATGATAACATTATAAATTCTTCAAATCAATACTTTATTGTGATAATGTGAAAATATCCATTTAAAAAAAAAAGGAATTGAAGCTTTGCCACTACTTTGATCAATTTTATATACATTTTTGTTTTTTTTTTTACAACATTTAACGCTTTTACTCGTTTTAGGACAGCATTAAAATCTTTTATATAATATTTCTATCTTTTGACGCTGTTGTAAGTTCTTAACGGTCCATTCCAATTAACACGTAAATGAACTAGTTGCAGTGGTATGTGCAACAGTACAACGGCTATGTTTGTTTTGATTTTGACTCAGGATTATCACATTTTTGAGTAACATCTCAAAATTTGTTCTTTGTCCTTTGAGTGTTAAATTTAAAATATTAGGAAAAAGGTCCTCTCCTCCTCCGAAAAATGTTTAAAGAGTGGTTTATCCAATAGCAAATAACCTACAAATAATTCCTCTTTATCGCGGGCAAATAATTTTCTTTACAATTTCCTTACCTTATCCGAAAGTTGAGAAAAACGAAACTTCTTTTCAAATACAAAATATCATTTCATAATAAATAATTTTAATTGAAGTTTTAAATTATAATTGAAGTTTTCTATAATGGCCGTTAAGGGTAAAAGTTTTAGAACTCCTTTCATATTATTTTCAAAGTAAACAAAAGCTAAAGGCCAGTAAAATTTCAAGTTTCTAACCACAGCAATTTTGGATTTCCTTTGTACGTTACCCCACGATGTCATTAATATTTTTGTCACATTCCTTTTAACACATTCACTGCTGAAACATAACCGTTGTGTGAAAAAATTCCGAACCGCGCGTGCGGCTTAACAAAAATGTGTATTCGAAATAATTCGCGTCTCGCAGTGCGGTAAACACACCGGTGTGTTTTCCTGTTGGGTCCCCCGTGCTAGCAACATATATATATATATTTTTACGAAACATATATATATATATATATATATATTACGAAACATATATATATATATATATGTTTCGTAATATATTATTTTTACGAAATAATATAAAATAAATAATATAATTTTACTATAAGATTAGGACATTAAAGAAAAATAGTGGAAAGTCGCACCGCTGTATTGAAAGATTTTTTGGGTCAGCAGTGAAAGTGTTAACGATTATAGCCTCGTACATGGCTATAACCGTTAAAAGAAAATTAACGGCAGTGACAGTTTATATTTTAATTTTCTTAGATTTATAAACGTTTTTAAATTCAGTGTAGACAATCAAATTATAATATTTATTGATTATTAAAGCAAAATCAATCGTTTGCAAAGGTTTCGTTTCTATTGAAATGTTAAATTGAAAAATCTGAACTTGTAATGTAACCAATATACAAATGAACGATTGTTTTTATGATGCCTCCAACATGAAGCCATGTCAACTTACAAATTATAGTATGTAAGAACAATATATGGTAGTGTAAGTGTAGTAGGCGGTTCCACTGTTTATAAATATAAAAAATGTATCCACCTACTGCACTTTTGTTAATCTGCCGCTGCAGGATCTATAGGTTTTCGCTTTAAAATTTCGATTAACAATCCTACTTATTGTATCGATGACCAAAATAATTAACGTCGATCCAACGACGTCTGAAAATATTTACAATCGACTTCAAAGTCGATAAAAACACTCCTTGAGTTTTCCTTGTATACATTTTCATAAAAGTCATACATAACAAATTAGATAAACTTTATATTAAAATTTTATACCTGAGCTAAGGTTAGTTTAATCTGAATTTGTAGTGAAATTGAGTAAAAATTTGATCGTGCTCGATCAAACTCCGACAGGTAATTAAATATCTCACTTGACTCGCCGACGTAGCCCCAAAGCTATTTAAAATTGAATGAATTTTAGGTGAAAAATAAATATTATTTTTGCACACAAATATTACCAGTACCCGTTTTAATACTACTGCTACCATTGTTGATGACCTTTAAATTACTAGGGTTATGGTTTGAGATAAACACGTATCGGATATTTGAGATGAAAATGTCACAGATCATTTTGTGCATATATATACATATTTGTTCCATAAGTAATATTAATGAATTTTACGAAACGTCATTTGTTTTTTTTTTAAGTTTTTTTTAGAGACAGGAATTCTCTTTAGATTTAAATAATCGAAGATTGTATTCTTTTTTTTTAGGTTTGATTTCGGTGAGAATTTGGGAGCTGAAATTGAGAGTAAATCTAACTTAAGTTTTCAAGTAATTACTTGCACGTTTTAAGAGAATTTTTCGTTTATACCTAAAATTTTCTTTTTTGAACAGAAGAATTCTCAAAAGGCTTGTATATTATAACTGCCTCCGTGGCCTAGTGGTATAGGCCCGCACTTTACAAATCGGAGGTCGTGAGTTTGAATCTAGCGGGGAGCAGTGACTTTGTGTTGTTGTTTTTTGGTTGGATTAGGGCATTACGGGCTGATCACACGATTGCCTGAAAAGTAAAATAATCCATGCGTCGGATTGGAATGTAAAAGGTCAGTCCCGGCTTCTTGTCGACGCCATCTACCGGTGGCTTGGAGAAGTCGTTATTAAGAGGTTCGTTTAATATCACCGCCTCTGCGCCTTGTCTCTTTCCGGTAGTGTCAGTTATCCGTCCCATCGGGCTATGAGAGTAAAAGGAAGAGTGAGTGCACCTGTGTCTACGCAAACGTTTGTGCACTATAACATATCCTGCGCACTTGGCTGATCTGTAGATCGGCCGCCATGGCCGGATTCGGTCGGGAGGACATCATTGTTATTATTATTATATTTTGACACATTTTTTCATTCTAGTAATAATAAAATAATAAGTATTGTATAACAATATAAGAGGGTATTATATTTATTATTTTTATGGTATAACCGAGTTACTGATATATTTCCATTTATTACGTTTGGATTCTTCTTAAAAATAATTTGGGCTTAGACAAGACGTATTTGTTTCCTGTGTCTATGACTGACTGACTGATTAGTGAGTCTAGAGATAGTCCATTTATATCCCCAGGTATGCTCAACGCGGGATAACTTTTGAATTCCTATGGATTAAAATACTGTGCGACATTGTGTTGTTATGGGCGAGTATATCGTTTATCATCAGACACACGATTTCATTTGTATTTTGTTCCGAAAAATCTAGATCCGAAAGTGAAATAAGAAGAGTTCGGTCTACTACGAAGTGTGATGCCGTCGGTAGATAGACCATGCCATATACAAGATGTTCTATATTTAGTATTCGAAAACAAATTTTAGATCCATCGAAACCGATATGTGTACTGCTAAAATGCTGTTGTAACATATTACTTTTTGTTATCAATGTGGTAATAATTATTTTTAAACGCTTAAAAAATATCAACACATTTTCATTGACATAATGTTGTAACCTTTATACCAACCATAACAAAATACAAGCATGGAATGAAAGTAATCGTTTTTATACGAAAGTGGTCAATTTATGTATGTATGTCAGATCGACGAAGCTCTTCATCATTGGTTTGACGAGCTTTTACTCTCCATGATTGTCAAAATTCCTGCTCCACTACAGCCTCACTGGATTCACGGAAGTGATTTATGATGCGCGACAGAAACTAAAAGGAAAATATTACCCGACTATCGTAACGTTGGCACGGGATTCGGCGACACTTCATCAATTCCCAATTTCAATTCGTTCTATTTCTCATTTGAGGCACACGAAGGGATCACGTCATCGTCCAACGTCCATTTCCGTATTTCCACATGGCTACATAAGTGATTTCCTTACATCAACATACACTTTTCAGAGGAAATTCTAAAGTAACGTTTTTAGGTAGTTGTCTACTAAGATTTTATATTATTACATAGCCTTTTTTATATAAATGCGTAACATATCGACGCTGGAAGGCAAAAACGTGGTAACCAGCCAAAATTTTTCTCATTTGACTCAAATCGACTTGGTTTAGTTTACTGATTTCAACAATGTGTTTAAAAAAAAAATGACTCCATGTGTCATTTACCACGTTTTCGACGAGTTCAATGTCGAATTGTTTTTGTCTATAGAACAGTGTTCTTATTGATTTCCTAAGTCAGTTAATTTTTAAGGAAATTTATCAGCACACGCCGATAATTTAAGCCGCCTCAGGTGATTCATGATAATGGCCAACGCAATACCGATACTCTCCACTCCACTCTCGATCCGTTTCGCACATCCTCTTCTCAGGCGCTTCCATAATGGACTCTAAAAGCCTATTTGAAGTGCCGCCTCTGGCCCTATACCATGGGCGGCCATGTTTGGGTTTCCCTTGGCTTCACCGTGGCTGACCAGGCCCCGGCTGCTAGAGCCCCCGGCTACAACAAGGCGGACTCCCATCAGACTAAGAGGGTGGCCTGGGTTAACTATAAGATTAGGGCATTTAACATCTTAATCTGTTTGTAACCGCGAATGCTGTAAAATATTCAAAGCGTAAAAAATTAAAATAAAACTCGACGTAATCCATAAATATCTTTTATGAGTTTAAATGAGTCTATATATATATATATATATATAAATCAGTATACATTTCCTATTTGTTTTTAAGGAGTTCCCTTATCTTTGAAGTTCAAGGTATTGGACCTTCGTGAAAAAACCAACCAACGTTGCGACTAATGCTTTCCATTAAGGTAAGGAATACTTAAAATCGACTAATAATTGGCAGAGATATCATGTACATGTCGAATAATTCAAATGAATTATAAACCTCCTCACCTTTGATATAATTACTATTATCGTTCTTTAAATATGACGTGTTTTTGATGATATAATATTTAATTGATTCATTGAAATATATTTTCATATTTTTTATTGGACCATAACGACTAATTGAATTGCATTTAATCATGAAAACTATACGAGTGTAGGCACTACATTTAAAATATTATTAATTATCCTTTTAGTGTCTATATAATTTTACTTTTAGTGTCTAAATCATTACCCTTACATGACGGCATTAACATAGACGAGAGAAATACATATTCTTTAATAGATCAAACTGAGGGCCGTAACTTTTTTTACTTTTTCTGAAAGAATTAAATAAAAAAGCAACAGAATAATTGTAATTGCAGGCTATAATACTCACTACTTGTTAATTACGTTGTAGTTATATTCCGGCGCCACCTTTCCGTGTAATTCAAATTACGCAATAAAATTGAATGTTAATGAGCTGGTTCCGCCACTATCGTGTTTCATCAGGCTGCGGTTTAGCCGGATTCAACGTCGATACTGCCTTCAGTAATGGCCGTTATAAACACGAAGGCTTGCGCAACTACGTTGTTATAATATAAAAATACACCTTAATACGAAATTACTACAACACAAAAGCAAATCTGATAATACATCAAGATATTGTAATAATGGTACTCTTTATCTTGGAAAACTATAATGTATAAAAAAAAGTTGGTAAGCGTTTTGAAAACTGTTTAATCATTTATAATCCTAATCAGTAAGATTTTCTCGTATTTTCAAGAATTTTTTAATGGAATTTTAATCATAATCATTGTGAAATCCATGAAATATCGTGATTGAACTGAAGAATAATAGTGACTTAATTGTAGTAACTCATAGTAATTATTATTTAATGTCAGTTGTTCTTTTTAAAATTGTTACTTATGTATGTACGTGTAATGTTTCCCAGTGGCATGAAAGTAAAGATATTAAGTAATCGAAACATCGCGTCGGTAGTTCGAATTCTGTGACGTTCGAGACTATACACTACAAAATATGTTCTTTTCTGTTCAATCGTATAACGATGAATGTAATATTTTACTACAAACCATTTAAATTGGTTTCTCTTACCTTACCACGTATTTAAATACGTTGTAATTGAATCTTAGGTGGCTAAATTTAAATGACATTTATAAAAATCATTTTAGTGACAGATACTTCTTATCTTTGACATATATGATGTGATGATGTCCTCCCGACCGAATCCGGCCACGGCGGCCGATCTACAAGAGATCAGCCAAGTGCGCAGGATATATTAT
>DWHO01003723.1:0-11718 GCA_018247575.1 Eurytides lysithous rurik | reverse complement strand
TGGTCGAGTTTCCGCCCGAGAAATGGGGACTTCCCCCGAGCTCGAATCAGCCGACCGAGGTTGGTTGCAATACATCATCACACATAAAAAAATAATGAGCCTGAATGGCGTTACGCGATATCTCCGAGCAGTGCTTAATGAAAGTGGGTGAATTACTTAAAATGTCATAGAAGTATGTAAGTAGAAGTATTATTAGATTTATTAAAAGTTGGTGTGGCAAAAGGACATTAATTTGATGGACCCGAGAAACTTACTAATTAGACGAAATTGATAAGATACACGTCTCATGTATATAGGTCTTTTATAGGGTTATAGTGATCCATGCTACATGTAAGCACACATCTTTTGTTTGAATGACAGTTAGTGGAGTAACTGTTGTAAATGTGCGAGTATCCTTGTCTTCCAATCTATAGGGCTTGTATCTCTGTTTATGTTAACAGAGAAATAACAAGTATGGAGATATCCCTGAGTGGCGAGCATCGTGTGGAGCCATGTAGTAAACACTAATTAGAATTTATGCAGGGGTCCGACTTTTGTTCTAGTCACTAAGTTCAATAATTGTTAAAACGTGTAAATGATAGGAAATCGTTGTAATAAACGGAGTAGCTAAGAATTGTCTGTTGTAAAACTGGTAATAGTGGGTGAAATTGAATGGGCCCCTCCCTTGGCAATATCACAAATGGTCCCGTGCCAAGCGGCCCAATCCAGTACCATGGCACAGCGAAGAAAAAGTGTCGGTCGCCCGGCTAATATAGCGAGCTCTAATCTCGAGCGGGCACAAAGGAGCTGCCATGACGCAGCTGATATTGACGCGAACCATTTAATATTTAGGTATTCCGATGTGCAGGTACAGTCGAGCAGGTCGATTTTAAGTTATTTAAAGAATGATACGAGCCGTTCCGTTCTTCGACGCAATTATTTTTGTATGTTTTAACGTCCGTTATCAACATTTCCATACTTATTTTAAGTTAAGGACTACTACTATCATTTTTATCTAGCAAATATTATCTGATCTTATAAGCTATAAATTTAATAGCTATAAACGGCGATAGATATAGAAGACGAAATCATTTTCATAGATCCCTACTTTTCAATATCACAGTACGATAATTTTTGTAATGGTTTTTCTTTCGTTAACCCAGCAAGAATAATATCTAGGTACGGTTTTTGTGTTAATGAGTGTCATAGATTCCTTATACAATTCACGTTACGTGCAAGATTATTGTTAATAATGTACAATCAAATGTATCAAAACGACGGTCGGACCCGACGGTACATGGACTTAAGATAACCTGACAATGCGGCACCGTCATGATAATCGCCAGCCGACTCTAGTTACCGAGGGACGGTCACAAACCTCACCCGAAAGCGTCTAACGTCCGAATACCGATATCCCGATAAATGACATGACAAATTAATGGATTCATCATGAGACCGCGCGCCTTTTTCTACTCGTCGCTCGGTTTAGGACGAATGCATTTTTAATTGAGCGAAGCACTTTTGTGGACTGTATAAAACGGCCACCGCGCCCGCCTTGGTTTTTTGTTTGATTGACGGCTTGTAATGGGCAGGTGTAAGAGGGGCCGCAGAGGGGCCAGCTACTTCGCTTTTCGCCCCCGATCGCCCGCCCGGTGCTCGCTTTTTGTCCGTCTCTTCGTTGTGCCGATTCAGTTCTGTGACGTGATTGTTTTACAAAGCCACTCGCGGGCTCTATGCGTCGTTGCTCTCCGGAGGGAATTGATTCCCGCTAATTGAGGCTTCGAAGACGACCGCCTGCGTGCTGCTAAAACAGCTGTCGGTACGAATTTTTAATGAATCTAATGATTTCATATCGCGCGAAGGTCACACTACTGATGCAAATTATGTGACAGCTGATTATATTAGTGGCGACCCGCGTCGACCGTAAATACAGATCTACGGCGAGTAAGGAAGCCGCAGTGGCCACCGGTTAGGCGTGTAGCTAATATGCAGCCTACAAGTTGTGGATATCCATAAACAATTCTTGTGTACTATGCGAAAAACCTTTATCATTATTGAGATTAAGTGTATAATTTAAAGCAAGTGCACGGTCTATCTGTTCTGAATGTAAAAATTCCGCTTGTTGTAACTCAACCTTTTTATCGAAAATGTACAGAAAAAAACAGACGCGTAAAGACATGACATTTAATAGCTTAAATTTAAGCTGTTATACCAAGTTTGTGTAGGTAATAAGTAAATCATGTCCAAAAAATGAACACTTGAAACATAATATTCGTATGTTAACACTCGTAACGTATCAGTGGCGCCATCTAGGTCGGGCGAAGTGCATCACGGTCTTTTCGCATACCGAAATAATAATTATGTTCAAGTTTTAGTGATTTCGAATTCAGATAATTGGCATTAACATCTTTAATACAAGTACGGTCATAATTTAACGATAAAAGTGTCTATTCCACATTTACATTTAAATAAATAAGTATTTTATAATTTTTATTTCCTTTTTTGTATGTTTGAATTGCAATAATCGTTGACATCTCGTACGTGTAACAACATTGCATCTTTGAATTAAATTATTAAATCAAAATAAAATTGTTACCGACTTCACTGGGGTTTATTATTTTATAAAACGATTTAAAGTAATTAAAGAAATGCTTTTAAATTTAATTTCCTTTTAGGTGAAAGTTAATAAATTTTTATGTTTTCCTACGAAGAAGTGTGTTTGTAGATCGAACAAATTTTTGTCCTGTGCGGGGTTCCAACAGACAGCAAAACGCGTAATAGTAATTGGAAAGTTGACCGTTCAAACCACTACGTCGTCCGCACAGTCAACATAGTCGTGTCTGTTTCATATACCTAAAGTTGACTAAAGTTAGAGCTTACAGTCTATGCGACTCTGTAAAGTTTCATCGGGGTTGGTTAACCTTTATATGATAGGTTCCCAACGGGGGCGATGGCGCCTTCTAGTGGGCGCTGGAGCTTTTCATGGCGGAGAGAGAGGGAAAACTCATTTGTGATTATTAACAGATAATAGACACATAAAGTTGGCATAATTGACTATTATATAAAAGAATGTTTTATCTTGTGTAGGGTAGGGTGCCCGTTGGTGTAGTGGTTAGTGCTACTGACTACAAAACTAAAGGTCGTGGGTTCGATTCCCACCCAGGATAAAATATTTGTGCGATGAGCATAGATATTTGTTCTGTGTCTGGGTGTTAATTATCTATATAAGTATATATTTAAAAATATATAAGTTTGTATATTAGTTGTCTGATTACCATAGTACACGCTCTGCCTAGTTTTGGATCAGATGGCAATGTGTGAGATGTCCCATGATATTATTATTATTATTATTAAAGTTTAGGAATCTATGCTCTACATCGTGTCTGTTTGTTCACAGTCGCTACAGAGTGCGGCGCGACGGGCTGGCACCTCGTGCGCCAACTGCAAGACCACCACCACGACGTTATGGAGACGCAATCAGAATGGAGAGCCGGTGTGCAACGCCTGCGGCCTCTACTACAAACTGCACAACGTAAGTGACCCTTGAACAGCCTCCTTCGAATGAATTGAATTGATGAATTGTTCGGCGTGTGTTATCGAAGGTTTTGTACTGATCTCTTAGTTCGAAATTCAAATTCGTGTAAAATTAACACCTTCTTGTTCTAGGTTAAGAACTTTTATTATTTTTCCAAAGCATTTTCATATATTTACATCTCATTTTAATATGTTGTTGTCGAATTTAATAAGACCTAACATAATAAAACGTATGAAACTTGTCATTTTATCACGCAATTTACATGCGCTACAAATTTTTACGTCATTTATGATCGTTAAAGATCATGTCGATGTTCCGATTATTTTTATAAACGTGCTTTTTTATTCATTTATGTTGCCGCAGATTTTGAGATAAGCACCAATTGGATTGTATCACTTAAGAATGCCGGTATAAATCGCTTAAAATCATGTATTATTTTGTTAAAAGTATAAGTATACGTGTAGAGGGATTTTAAGGTGGCCTTTGAGCCCGTTTTTTCCCGACGTAAAACATATCCTCGTGGGAGAGGTTCGGTGTGATGAATCAGCAGGATCCTGGTGACAGATAACTCGGCCCCAACGCCGCGCCCCCTATCGTCAACTAATGTGTCATAACACCACAAACTCGACAGTCCCGAGTGAGTTACATTTAATAATAACGACGTTCCCCCTTTTGAATAACAATATATGCAAGCAAACCCTTATGCAATATTTCATTTAGCCGATTCGTTCGTAAACAGATTATCCATCAAATTAACTCAAAGTTTATAATAATTTTCAAACGTCAATTATCAAATAGTTATGTTTAAAAATTAATAAATTGAAGCCATTGCATACTCAAAAAACAATTTCTCACGGCAACTCTGGTGATACAATGAGAAAAAAAACAAACAATCGTCGAAAACTCTTATGCAATCTAAGTCATCGATATACCTACAAGAGCAAACATTGCAGTAAGGAACGCAGCACAATGGGAGAAATTAACAGTGAATGCGACCCTTCGCAGCGGCCACTCGAGATTTTTTCCACGCGAAATGTATACTTTATTGCAGCCTTAGTATCCATGCAACAATGTCGTTCGCTCTAATTATTCGGAAGCGGCGACAAAGCGCCGAGGGGTGTGCCCGATACTTTACAAGTCGGCGATATAATGACGGGTGCACAATACGGTAATGCTCCCGAAAGACGCACCCGCCTCTCATACATATTTATCCAACGATCTGTTAAACATTTGATTCTGACGTACGTTTCTGAGATAGTTTTTAATCAATATTTTCCCGGCGAACATCTTAAGTGATAAGATACAAAAAGTTCTACTACTACGACCCATTAAGTCTGTAGGTAATATTCGGTATCATTCAATGCGAGATCAACAGATATTAAAAGGTGATCTCTGTGTTTTTTATTTAAAAAGAATTATATATAACGATAGCAATTTGTAAAATCTAACAACAATTTTGTCGCATTTCGTTTGTAGTAGCTAATAAAAGTAGAAACAGACCAGCCGTTAGGGTTTTAATTAGTCTCCTTGCAATAACTTATGCAAATAAGTAAAAATAAGTGTCTCAAATGGATAAACAGTCAAACCGCAAGCTTTAAAACTGATATCTCGAATACTAAATGTCGCCAACTCGTTTTGCGTCGAGGAAAATGTTAGCAATTGTGTAAATAAATACACTATGATTCGGTGGATCTCAAAGCGGATACATCATGATCGATTTCACGCAAAAAACGCAATTCATACAATAACGCACGAGCGCATTGTGATTTACCGACGTCAACCTTCTACACGCGACTTCGTGTTCTTGATACGAGCACTACTCGTAAATAATAATTTTATTCGAATATTGTAACAAACGAAACGATAAGTTATAAAACGACTGACTACGTTTTGTAACATCATTGCGGTAAATATATTTAATGGTAATGTAAATTTTATAGAGTTTTTATTAGTCAATGATTATATTTTTAGTTACGTGTATTCACTTAAAAATTGTTAGGATGCTACACACACAGTAGTAAATTGTATAAAAGTCTACGCATTCTAATTCGCATGAGCCCTCGTGGATTATATAAATGAGTTGGGATGAACTGAAAATGTCTAATGAAATTCGAAGTTTCTAAAGTTCGAGTACTAATAAAGCTCTTTTGTACTAAAAATACCAGAAATAATTAACCAAAATAAAAATAAAAATTATAACGAAGCGAAAGTACTACGTAAATTATTGTTTAGAAAAATTAATAACAAGTGAGGAGTCCGTATACGGTGAAAATTATTCTTCTATAATTATTTTATGTGTTACCCGTTATTTTTGTGATGACACATTTTTATAACTGTTTATCTTCAATGTAACAACAATCTTTCGGATTTATTACTTTAAAATACTGTAGTGAAGAGCGAATGAAAATTAAACGGAAGGTAAAAATTTAAAACACGAAATATGTGTCGTTGGCTTTTTCAAGTCTGCCACGCAATTGTTTTTTTTTATAAAACACAAACCCAGTACAAGTATCAAAACGTGCTCGGCATTATACAGTGAAAAAAGCACTGGAGTGTGTTTACTCACAATATACCTCTTAAAGGCTCTATGCTATTGTTTGCCCATGCACGCTTAAATTGCCCTCATAGAGTACGAGCCGGGGCCGACAAGGATCTTGTTCTTTTGGTCCTTGTAGCCTCGGAGCCTTTTGTATTACTGTTTTTAATAAAAATATTTTATTGGTACTTTGTGATAGTTTGTTTGTCTTTGATTGATATGGGAATGTTTTCGGTTAGCTTGGTACGTATGTGAATGAATTTAATAAAACAATAACAATATTGTGAAGCGAATTAAACGAACAGTTTATTTATTACGTTTTTTATTATTTTGTGCCCTCACGAATAAATATTTTGTGCTCGACAGCACTCAAGTTTTCTTTGTTTTATAACAAAATTAGGTATTTGGTGCGCCTGTAAGTTTTAGTTTTTATTCTTAAAGCAATTTATATGTATTGTCTTTATGTATTTGTATGTTATTTTAAATTTCTGTGTATTATTTTCTTTTACTCATTTAGCGGTACTTAAATAAGGCGCATTTACAGTCACCAATAATGTAGGTGGGGCACAAGGTTCGTTTTACATTATCAAAAATCTAATAGAATTTTGCAATCAAATTTATGACATTGTTATTTTATATGAAATGTATGTTAAATTTTTAAAAATCATTAAAAATGCGCTCGCTTTAGTTAGTGACATTGCTAAAAGCTACTAAATAAATGAGTAAATGATGTAGGGAAACATTTGGGTAATCTAATAAATTCTGAAACTCAATAAGTCGCGTGCCTTGAACAAGAATCGAACCTGCAATACGTGATCGAATACTATGATATTCGTTTATGAAATTACCAAACGTGGTCATGAGAATACACAACACATTGGGCGGACAGTAAAGAAAAACCTATATCTTCAAAATTTATTTTCCTACTAATTATTACTAATTTTGTTTACTGTACACGAGCTCAAAAAAGATCTCTATCCCTAAAGGGCATGTAATTTCTAGGCTGTTAATCAGTGTGTTTATTAGCAGTTAAGTGTACACGAAAATGAAACGTCGGTTAAAATCTCAGTTTAGTTACATACCACGTTTTGAAATCGCACGGCCGACACACTACAATTGGCTGCCTTAAATCACAGTAGAAAGGGCCTATTCGAATGATAAAGCAATTCTTCAACAATTAATAATCGCCGCGGGCGCGGCGGGCCAATTGCTATTGAATACTATCGAAAATAAATTATTTATTTGGCCATTTACAATGGCCGGGTAATAGGATTACCGTGGTGCGTGGGTTCGACTCCTTACCTGCCGACCGCAGCCAACAAAGACGCCCCGTCTGTTGGTCCGTGTTGCTTTTTATGAATTTGTTTATTTAATTTATCACGCGCGTTTATTCGGGTACTTCCATCGAGTTATACACGATTGAGTTTTTGTGGTCGGTATCCAGTTTTTTACGTCCGTTTCGATCGCTCATCATTCATCGAAAGCCGGTAACTTTTTGCGACCGTTCATGATTGTTTACAATTTTTTCGTAAGCGGCTGCATCGTTAATCGGAGTTCGGTGTTGCCTTTTTTAATTAAACGATTTACGAGTGTTATAAATTTTTGTACTCATATATACTGTTCTTCATGAATTTCTTTATATGTACGTACACAGAGAAGTTTCTTTCTTTTTGCTTCTTAAAAAAAAACACTACCCCTATTGTAAGATAGAAATATAGAGCGTTTTACATAACTTTTACGCGGACAAACACCCAGATCCGAAACAAATATCTATAGTTCGTACAAATGCCCCGGGTGGGAATCGAACCCACGACCTGCGACGCCGAAGCTTAGCATCTGCGCCAAACGGTCATCTAAAGTTTACACTTCTTTGATGGATGGATTAAAATATTCGAAATTGTTATATATCTTTTATACTAATATATTTTTTTTTAGGTTTTTATATTACTAACAAACTTGAGAACGGGCCAATAAATGTCAATATGGCTTGCTCGCTGGTTAGCTGCTACTTTTGATTTTTTTGCTTGGTAGTTATTGAGACATCTAACTTAATTGCTTGTCTTGAGTGACGCCTAGGCCAGCTGGTATTATGGTAAAAGTGTAGCTGCGGAAATGTTGTTAGTATGTTTGTTTCATAAAAGGTGCGAACGGCTAAACAGTATTTATGTCGACTCGGGGCTACTTCATCCATTACAATCTGAAGTATGTCATATCTCTATCAGTTTAGTAGTTCTTGATGATCACCGAAAACAAGAGAAGACGGGGAGAGCTAACTGGTTACAAATATTATAAAATTCAACAGTTGAATGGATTTTATCGCGTTTTATTTTGAATTTAAACGTTCGACATTGGAAACACTACAGCATTCACAGTCACAGGACTGGCTGATGAAAGATGTACTGTCAATGCTAATTCAGACTACTGTCATTTTTGCTTTTTTTATTATGGCGTTTATATCAACACTAACCCACTTCGTAGTCACAATAGGTTAATTTTTATCAGGAATTATTCCGCGGAATAAGAACCATGCTAGCGAGCCAGCGCAAAAGTTTTAGTTGTGTTTAACACGTTGACTGCCTACTAGGAGATGAATCGTGGATTGCGTTCTTTTCTAGGACGCCAACTACGAGTTACCTCGTCCTTTGTTTACTTGTCATTTTGCTTGCTACGATTGAATTTAAAATATATCAGTGCTAAATTCGAAAAATTGCTTCTGTAAAAAACGAAAATGAACATAAAATTTATTACTCTTTTTTTAAAAAAAAACACGTTTTTAATGCTTTTTGATCATAAATATACACTAGAATTAGACTTTATAATAATATGATAAAATAAAATTGTCATTTTGTTAAGCACGTGCGTATTGAAATCGCGATCGGATAATCAACAATGTCTTGTACATTGTTGATTAAATAAAACAGTTCAAAATTTATTGTCAAAGAGACTCAGCGTGATGTACTATAAGATGTAAACTACAACTTGCATTATCAATGCTGTCATACTTATTATCATATTAAAATAAAGTAATTGAATTGATATGGCTTATAAGTTATATAAAAGCAATAAGGAGATGTGATTTATTCGTTATTATGGCGTTCTAAAGACGCCCTTTTCTTTGAGCGTGAGAGTTAGCCACAGGTCGAAAACGTTGAGCAATCAATTACAGTGATTCGAATACCTACCTGTCAACAATCAAATACTCCTGACCGGAAGTCCAATCGAAAATATAGGAATTACCAAAACACTACTTACGGACTAGTTACCGCTGTGAAGTGTGGGTTAATTTTAAACCGGCCTTTAGAGGTGTGGCGATAAAACTCTTAATATATTAGTTGTGAACTTACGTCGTTTCGAAACTGTTGCGCCCGTTAAGTGCCTTCCATACAAAAGTATTGGATTACCAAGCTGCATTGAGCGTTAGAGAGAGAGAGAGAGCGGCCATAATAACAGTTCAAATGATACATTTGGAATACAATGGAGCGATCAATTCAATTTTTGAATTGAGAGCGCTCTCCTAGTCTTCTTTTTTATTTCGTCTAAAGTGCTGTTTTGTTCAGCCAACGTTCAAGGGATTCCGATTTCTGACAGTCACTTGTTTTTTTCGCATTCGGTTAAAACCGAATGTTCAGTTATTGTTGTAACTCATTAGTTATACATAAAAAGGTGTAAAATAAAGCTATTTCCTTTTAATAACTTTACTTCTTATTGTTTCAAATTTCATTGTCACGAGATACGAAATTAAAACTTTGTTTAATAAATATCAAAAAAGGGTTGAGTTTGCTCATTACATTACATGCACTGGCTGGTAGCCAAACTGCCGGTACGTTTGGCCGAATGTTATAATGACATCAATTTGAATATTCAACATTGAACAACGATCCAATTTACATAAGTTCGGCCGTTGAATTTGGTGCCAACGTAAAATGTTCCCTGCCTTACTAATTATTTTTAGCCATATTATAATTTCCGGGTATTATTTTGGCAAGTGACTTTAAATAAGTGTACCTACTTTTGTTAATTTTAATAAATTTGTAATAACTAGTGTAACGTTTATTAACAAAGATAAAAAATACGTTAATTCCAAATGTTTCAGTTAGCCGAAAACGTTATAAATAAAATAAAAGTGGGCGTTCGTGCAGTAGGCCGGAAAGATTTTATCTGTTGGCAATACAGAAAAAATGGCGCCCACCGGAAGTGTCCGAGCGCGGCGCGCGGCGCGTTACCATTTTTTTCCTTTTTGTTTTAAATGGCTTTTTCCCGGCAGCGTTCGACCGGAAATGCGTTTGCGTAGAAGTGCCCCGCAAAGGCTAACGGTGATATGTCGCATTTATTCTTAAACAATTTTGGGGCTTAATTAAACGCTATAAAGCTTCGATTTGAGTGTTAGTCGTGAACAACTCGTTTCGGTAGGTCCGAAGAACGTTGAGTGTAGCACTAAATAGACTGTTTTTATTCATGAGCTCTCTTCTGTCTTGTGAACGATCCCCAGCTGATTTATTGTATTCGTATTTTGTGAGAGCCGATTCGACATAGTGCAATTGTAAGTTCATTTTTGTAATAATGTAAAAATACAGCCTATTTTTATATGTTAAATTTATTTAAATGATAGAGATTTTATTATAACAAATTGTTCTTCAAATGCATTGTTTTTTTTTTAATTAGTATCAAGAAGAAAGGTTGATTGAAAATCTATATATTAGAAAGTTGATGTCCTAGCATGTACCAGGAATATCTTGTATAATATCGTGTACAAACGTTAAATGAAAAAACATAATATGCAAACTTTTTCATAATTTGAAAAAAAAAAACATTGACTGTCAAGCTTAAACAAAAAAAAAAGTTAAGCGACCAACAGCGCACGCGCTATAGAAAGTCTATTTTTCATTTTGCATTTCGAATTTAAAAAAAGAACAAAATGGCAGCTGCACGTCAGCCGAGCGATCGTCGGGGGCGATAGGAGTGTCCTTCTACAAAACAATTACCGCGCTGGGTCGCTCGCAGCCGAAGCGAGATTTTCGCAACGGCCATTGTACACAGCTTTTGTCACTGCCGTTGGCGATTTGTAGGTAACGATATCTGTATTTTAATAATCATGTCTTGAGTTCGTTATCAGTTTGATTCAGTAACTGTTAAAGGTTGTATTTGTTACATTTATATTTCAATTTGAACTTTATCGGGATAGTTTGCGTATAAAAATCTTACACGCTCATTTTCATTTCAATTCGAATTAATTTCATAAACATATAACTGGCACCCACATAAATACTAAATTGTGTTCGTTTCTTGATTACGTTGTTAAAAGATATTAATAATGCAATATTAAATATTACAAAGATTAGAAATCATTCGCTATTTTACATTATAAAAAAGAGGGTAAATCATAATTAATCCTGCGAAAAATAGATCACATTAAAAATTGTTAATATTATTAAACATACGCTATGAATTATCAGTGATATAATGAATACCTGCTTCGGTTTATAAGAATACTTCAAGCTCATTAACAGACTTAGTTTGTAATTCTTAATCCTTTTCTTATTTTGAATGATATTTCAAATCAAATCAAAACATATTTATTCAAGTAGGCCTTTACAAGCACTTTTGAATCGTTATTTTTACATTTTGTTCACGAGAAAGCTACTACCGGCTCGGAATGCAGTTCTGTTGA
>DWHO01003722.1:0-11721 GCA_018247575.1 Eurytides lysithous rurik | reverse complement strand
GGCCGCTGCTGCCGCGGCGACGCTCGCTGCTGCCCGCCTCAGTCAGCCGCGCGCCACCGACACGAGTGTTGCCCGAGCCGCGCGACGCCAACGCCGCACGCCAACAGGTACGTAACGCTAATGACCCTCGCGCCCCTTGTTCCCCTGGCTCGTTGCAGCCGCAGCAGTCCCGACCGGCTATTTCGGCCCGCTCCTGTCGCCACCAGAAATAGCCGGTGGCCACCACGGCGTCGTCGCCGTACGGCTCGTCCGTCCGCCTCCGGCACAGGTAGCCGTCGGGCGGGGGGCACGATGACCCGACTAGCGCTCGCCAAAAGAGAATCCCTAAATACTTTCCGGTCATCGCTTCTGCGGTTTTATCAGTGTTACATATTTATTATTTGTCGGCGGCGCGGTGAGGTCAGCGAGCGCGGCGATGTGTGCCTTATCGCGTGCGGCGTAGGGTCGCAGCGGGAGCGCCTCGGCGGCGTCGACGCGGGCGCGTCCGACCTCGGGTTCTGTCTCTGCTCTGCTCTTGCGACGTTCCTATTTACTATAAGTGCCTATAGCATGCCCACACACTGTCTCGAACATGACACAACACGTGTGTACAACAATTAAATCGGTGGCAAGAGCCGCGAAACGTTATTTTGTTTTATCTCTGCTGTCACCAAATGTTGCCAAGATTCTTTTCTGTTTGTTAAATGTACGTATATAATTCAGTATTCACAACAAATTTGCATACGGCGCGATCTGTTTAAACCTTCAAAAGATGTATTGTTAAGTCTATTACTTTGGCGTTTTAGAACACAATCGTGATTTCCGCAAATACTTTTTGTCTCTGACGTGATCTACTTAATTATAAAGGTGGAATAAATAATTGTTATGCGATCGAATCGTTGACAAAGTCACTTGGCTGTACTAACACTGATCCCAGCGGCAAACAACACGTCTTCTTTATTATTGAACAGATACAAGCCGCTGTTAAAACGTGACCGACTCGTATAAACTTGCAAACTGGAATATTGTTCTCCACTGTTATTTGTTACATTGACGAAATTTGTTTGCGGTGTTTGCGGTCAACAACGTACGGTGTACATTAATTTTCAATTATAAAAATGACGGCCGTAATCCTTGCTCGGTTGCTAAGATATAAATGCTACTAAATACGTTGGTATATGTACGACTTGCCCGGTGACGAGGGATCCGGCGTTCGTCGTCCGGAGTCGTCTTCACCAGCACGTTCGGTGCGTGTTAAAATAACGATCCTACGCTAACCTCGCCTCTATGCTAACGGGGCTAAGAGTTAATATTGCGAATCGTTTTCGGGGCACTTACTGCGCCATAGGCACAACATTGAAAGAGCTCCCCGCATCGCAAAATAACAGTTCACGCGATTCTCACGCTTAAATATATAACCCGTAGAGCTAGTTCTGTTTGTATATTGATAGGCTTTAACAGTGTTTCGTTGCTATGGCCGGGGTCGAGATCCCCGACGCACAAGAGAGTGAAAGTTGGGGGTGGGTGACAGGCGGGGTGGCGCCGCTCCCTACAGGAGTGGTCGACCCGGGACTCCCAACTAGGATTTGCTAAATCTGCTGCTTTTACACCGAGGACGTCGAAAAACTAAATTACTCACCGCCTTTGATGGACGTCACTACTATTCTAATAAAACAAGCCCAAACCTAAAATTTACCTTATGGCGCGTGTCACATAGCACTGTCAAGTCTTTAATAATCAATTTTTTTTTAAATATCTCTTTCCCTCTCCGATTATAAACTTATTACGATAAAGAAAAAAAAACATTTTTCATATAATTTTTATATTTCTACCTTATACAATTAGTTAGGAAATAGGTCTTATAATTCTTATATTTTATTATATAGCGATCAAATATAGGTGATGGAAACTAACGAGTAAATAAAAAAAAACACAATCAGCTGTAAAGCAGCTATGAAAAGTAAAAAACAATCCAAACAATTGTATTCATCCCATGCCGCCGAATAAAGGCTTACATTATTGTAACATAAAACACAACTGAGGTGTCAGCGACGCACCCTATAAATTAGTTAATTGTGGGCGTACACGAATTCGTTGAGCATAAAAGGTAAACTCTTTGTTACAAAGCCTCGAGTTCTACGATTACTGTGTTATTAGAAAGAAGTTATATTTGTAGCTGTTCATAGGCAAAATTCGACCGTCCTTGTGCGGGTCGGGCGGAGGCCCTCGACACTACTTCTACACTACTGTTGCTTTTACATCATATTGTATAGACCCAACCGCCCTTTTGAACATTGAAGATGTATTCTTGGCAGTGGTCGAGCTCAAAGTTCAACAAGATTAAGTAGTATACGTTGGTTATTCTTATTCATTTTTAATATAATCGAAGTGAGTAGTTGTTTGTTAAAATCGTACTTATAAAATCATATAGATTGATATTAAAAAAAAAAAACAGAAAAAAATAAGATTTTATATGATTGAAATTTTTTTTTTGTAAATACCACTGCCCGTTTTGCCCCTTGTCGGTATTTCAGCTTTTTTGGAAGATGAAATAACAAAAATTAGACATTTGATTAAAAACAGAAAAGTATGAAAAGGAAAAGCCTAATATTTATAAGTTCCAAAAAGACACCAGCAAATCTCTTTCGCCTCGTGCCCCTGTAAGCGTACCGGCGATTATATATATATTACGAGCACTTTTAACTTGGGCCTTCTTCAGTATCCCGCCAATCCGATCGATATATTTTTTTCATCTAGGGCGTTTCCTGCCAACTCCGTACACCTCCGCATAAAACTTGTAAAGCCTTTTTTGCTTATCGCTTTTCGTCATTTATTATTAAAGCTGGTAAGAAACTTTGCACCAATTTATTTAATAATTCATTGTGTTATACAATCACACCGTTAATCATTCTGCTTTGCTAAACTCGTTACAAACTTAACAACAAGGATGTTTAAAAGTGCAGTCTTAAGTCGTTAGATTAGCTTATCAATCAATACTATCTTGACTACCAGATTAAACAGGTAACAGAATTATACAGCCGCCGTGGATGCAAACGAAAATCGTATTTAAATTTCTGAATTATTAACTTGACTAAAATTTTCGCGCACAGAGAATAGCGCACTCATTAATATTACGGTTTTATTTAGACAACACAATAAAACTACTTTTATGACAGCCGTTGTAAATAAAATCAAAAGAAACCGTTTAATCAAAAAGTAAACATTACTCCCGTTTGTGGTTGGTTGTGTTAACGTTATTCAGTTTACGAATTCGAAATGAAAACCAAAATAGCTCTTGAAAATCGTCATAATATCATTATAATGTTTGCATTACAATAATTTTTCTGTCTTTTACTATTTAAAATATATAAATTCATTTGTATTCATTTTATTTAATCATTTTCGCAAGAATTACCGCATATCGCTGTTACAATACAAATTTAAACGTTGGCAAACGATTATAAACGCCCGTTGACACTTGGCCGTACGTCGCATGTCATGGTTTTTTGAAACCGTAATTTCTTTACCATTAAGTCGGTGGCGTGCTTAGGTAAAACAAGAAGTTTTCACGATAAAAGGCTGCAGTTACGATGTTTAGACCAACCTTAAAGTACATGCAAAAACACGAAACGAGAAATAATAGTTTTTCGCCTTTAAAATTACACTAATGAAGGCGAAGGATTCGTGCTTTAGTTTATAAAGGAGCATGACTTTGTTTACAAGGCCAAAATAATGAATCTCTATTTTTTTTAAATAATAGTTATACACAGATACGGTATTTGCGTTGCGGACGTTATTTATAAGCCTCCGGTTGTAAATGATTTGGAATTATAATTGTTTCGATCGTTTTTCCTGCAACTTTGAAACGTATCTCCTAAAAGCGTCCTCGAGCGATCTATATATAACGATGTTACTAGATCGAAAGTCAGAGACGTCTAAGCGTAACACCTGCATTAGACGGTTGAATAATTCGCGTGTGTCGTTACGAGATTGTTGGAGCGCACCTCTGCGCCATGCGGAGCGGCGACGGCAGCTGCATTGCAGCTGGCGTGTGCTTTTTCTCGTTTTGCTGCACCGCCGGACAGAATCCTGTGCTACATATTCATAGCCATAAGTAGACACGGCCCTTGAGGCGTCGGCCACCACGGAGAGGGGCTTTTTGAAGTCCCCTTCCGTGCGTTTACGTACGCGGTGAATCTTGCGGCCTTACAGACAATCTGAACGCATCCCTGTCGTTAAATTGCCAAAAGTCAATTGTAAATATATAGTTGTTGTTAAAAAGAATTACCCTTGATTTCGTTAGCATATGTGATACAATTAATGATTGAGCTATAATGATCGTGCCTATAATTGCGCTTTGCGTTATAGTTCTCACTACACTCAGCGTTCTAATAACTGTAAGTTCGCACCGAAAACATTTAACACGAGAGAGTTTCGAAACACGTCGCAGTGACATGACAGTGCGAACTATATACTATATATTATCTCAACACAGATATTTAAATATATTCCTTGTGAATGTTTCGCCAGTGCGAATCAACGGTAAGATTATTTAGATATATGAGTATTAAATAAATATTAAAAACAGGAAAAAAAAATCAACAGCGTTTAGTTTTTTTTAATTTTACTATTCTCGTTGTGTAAAAACTAATAAAAATTAACATTTACTCTACTTCAATGTTTTATTTCAAATCCTTTACATGTTTCTATAGAAAGTTAATTGATTAGGTTACGCCTTTTCTGTTTGGAGTATACCAAACCTTTATTAATAATCGATTGGTGATTGGACCTTATTTCAATAGTTAGTATTATTATTATGTATTATGTATATGACTGAGGTTTGTGCTTTTAGCCTATGCGGCTCTAAAGCTTCATCGGGCACCGCACCCGTGGGAATGCTAGTTCTCACGGGTTGGATAGACCCAACTTATGCAGGGTCACGCATGAGGACATGCGTGTATTAATACCAAAATTAATTGGGGATGTCGCCTAGAGGCCGTCGGGATTAGGTCAGTGACCGATATCGCGACTGCTTTCGACTGTGATCAATAGTTAGTGTGAACGTTTAATGGTAAATGTCAATTATAGTCACCCTTCCGCATTATTACCGGAGCAGAAGTTGCTTAACTTTAAAAATATTTAAAAAATTATAAATACTAAGGGTTTAATTTCATTTATGGTATATTAAAAGATAAACTGTTTGCTATTAAAACGACATTTCGTCGACAAGAACCATGAAGCTTGATACAGGATGCGCCAACTAAAAAACTAAACTTGAAAAAGAAGTGCTTCCGTGGCTTGGTCATGTGAAAGGAAGGGGGGAGGGGACGTCGCCCTAGACGGACACGTCGGGCAGATCAACAACACAATACAGTAATATAGGGACCCACGTTAACATTATATATCGACTATGACAATGTCACGCGTAAATTATTCGGATGCGAAACTGTTAAAAACGCGTCTCCAATCACTTTTAAGTAAGTTTCGTCATCCTCTTAACATCTTAATATTAGGCATGACCTACTAGGACAATCCTTTTAAACCATCGTCTAAAACACTGTATAAAATATAATCTCAATTCAAGTTTCAGGTCGAGTTAGCAGCACAATAAATATTAGTGTTGCAACGAATATTATCTATGGCCTTAGGCCTTATACTAAATATTTGGTAAGCTGCATGCTCGTATAGCCGAATATCCGGCCAAACTAGTTGGCCGTATACGTGCAAATACGAAAATCTCGTACATACAAAAGAAACTTCTGCGAGTAAGAAGAAACTGATTATTTCTCAGAATACTACCAAATCCTTATAATAACTTACTTGTGCTATTCTATAACGAAAAATGAACAAAATATTATTGTAGATAAAAGCTCAATCGATTTTATTTTGCAAAATAAATTCTCTTAACTGATCTAATTAAGTTTATTCAATTAACTGTTTTCAATATCTTAAAAAAGTACGTGTAAAAGAAGGTTAAAATTACTTTTTTTCTTTCCATGTCTTGAGATTTATAAAGCGAAGAATTAGATTGTCTGTTATATACTTTTTATAGTAATCGACGATTCTTTGTAACACTAAATTTTACATACCGAACTTTTACCGTAAGAGTTAAGTTATATTGTTACACTTCAAGATCTTTTTGATGTGAAACCAAATTTGTTAAATGATTTTTTTTCCTATTTGTACTTATTTCGAAACAATTTTATGTTAAGGAAAGGTCTTTCCCGTCTTCAAATATTTATAAACTACTATTTTATTGTCATTATTTGTCACGTTACAGTTAATGTCCTAACCTGATTTTTCAATATACAAGTTCTTATAAAACAGCATGTTGATTGCATATATATATTTTTGGCGATCAGTATGCAATGGTTTGCTCTATACACATACTCGTATATTATGTTTCTTCTATTACTGTTTGCCCTTTGAGAGCCAAATTAAATAAATTTCGTTTCCGAGAGGCGTGATATACATTTGCGCGTCTATATTTTAAGACCAAAGTGTTCGAATGGTATGGGTTTTGAATATTTTATTAGTAAAAGTACACATTTTACTGAAGACAATCTAAAGCTGTACTAATAACTTAAGATAAAATCGATAAATAAAATTAATATTCCATTGCAGTAAAACAAACCATTTCTCACGTTATTCTTCATGAAAATTATTGGTTCAGGTTTCAAGAACTTGGCCTTGTAAGGACTTGATATCTAGCACTGAAACATTGAACTTAATATTTATGTTACCATTACACAACATAAGCCACTATAGGGAATTGTTAGAATACAACTTCTTTTATAATGTCCCACCGAAGAATTTCATCTATATTCAAATTTGAATCATTCTCTGATGAACAATTTTCAGAATGTAACTAATATAATGAAACATTTATGTAAATTGCCTTTGTTTTTTATTCGAATACATTAAATGTTGTTGTTAACTTTACTCCGTGTCAATATAGCACTATACGTCATACCCAATTTCGTGTTAGGCAAAATTTAACACGATAGTATAGACATAGACAGGTGGGACAGACTATCTTACGTAACAAGGTCGGTCCGTAATACGTAGAGTTAGGTTGGCGAAGAATGGAGGTCGGGCCGCCTCCCACTGCTCCCGAGGGCAGGCTAGCGAGGGGGTCGCTGCCATTTCCCTTTAGCACCGCCGTCAACTCTTGTGGAATATGTTGGCCGTACGATTAGATAGATACTCTCCAGGAGCCCTCCGAAGTCATCGACCGCTTTACTAACTATAGTCAATATGGCGTCAATTTCATGCGTTGAATTATTTATTTACACATTTCGCACACATAATCAACAATGTCTGAAGGGTTAGAGCCGAACCATATAATATATGTATATGGTGTAAAATTATTTATATGCTTATTTATTCCTTTTGCTTATACGTACACGTATTTTTAATTTCATTTTTATGAAAACAAGAAGCCCGATGAAGTAATTAAGTCTAGTTATAATCTATTTCTTTGGGTTTTAAAAGTTCGGTAGTTTTGATGAGATGGTGCTATGCTGTATTGCAATCGCAGCAATACAGCGGAGATAACGTTATCTGCGATAGCCTTGCCGAGGGGATTCTGTGAAGCCACATAGGTCTAGTGCGCACGAAGTATTACTATCGGCTCGTGTATGCCGCATTTTTGTTCGCCACCCGTGCATACCTTCCTTTACTGGCGCCGAAAGCCGCTGGCAAAGTACCAACAAGCGTAGTACACTCCACCAAGACTGTTAGATAATAACTCTTTTGCAGTAAAAAGAATAAAGAGATGAAATAATGAATTGACATTCATAACCTAAGTGTATAACTACAGAGATGGCGTATATGTTTTATAACGTCGCCAGTTATGTCATTCGGGCGGTGGCTCCGTTATCGACGGCTGGACGCCGCCGGGCATGTTTTAATTTCCAATGGAATTATCGCCCCGTCGCCCATCGTCGATGCTGTCGCGTGTGCGTCGCTGAAACGAAAAGAGGTCGGTCGTGTCCGCGCCGTTCGTAGTATGCGAGCAATGAAGAGCGGCACGCGCCGCAAGTGCCATATCGAACGTACGTACTTGATTATCTTGCCGTAGATAGGCACATGCTGCTTTGTAGGCGGCACGTAATGCGTGCGTGGTCGCTCCCCGAGTCTGCATCCATGTGTTGCCAGCGCGGCGGGCGCGTCGCACTCGTAAGTGACCTCACCACACCACCTAAATATGACCTAAGCGCGCTCGGACCATTGTTCGTTCGCTTCGCTCAAGTTCTGCTTTATTTTACGTTGTCGGCCGTTGATATTTTCAGATGCGTCCGAGCTCATTTAGCACGGTATCGCTCCAACATTGAAATGTCAAGGACAGTTATTGGTTTGGCGCGTGCTTATAAATTACTAGATCGAGCCAATAGTTCAGTATGTGATTGCGTAACATATAAACAACTATATAACACTCACATCCATTTAACTCTATATACTTAGTTAAGACCACACTTAGGTTGCCTGTTAGATACGATGAGTTTCGATGTTATATGCTTATATAATTATTTATAAATAAGTAATAGCACAGAAACATTTTTGATGTGAACTGTTGGTCGTTCGGTTTTATGTGGGACTGAAATTGCGACGGCGCAGTTCCGTGTAGAGTTCGCGAGGCCACGCACCACCTGACTCAAGAGCAGCTGGCGGCCGGCTGCTTGCGCTTGCGCACAACAAAACTCGTTTGAATCAAGCAAACGTTCCAATATGGCGGACCACCATCGTGTTAAAAAACGACTACGCTCGCGCGTTCCTTCGCGGCCCAGCCTGGTGCTTCAGTCGTCGTTGTGCTGATTTAAGCGTAGATGAATGTAAATACGTAGATGTATCAGTCTATACAGTCACTCGAAGAGTCCGCCGCGTGACTGTTCTTTGTCGTATTGCGGGGCTAGCGTCCTTTGCGATGTCCGTATTTTTCCGCTCGTGCTGAGCGGGCGACGTCGGTCGACTCCGAAGTTGTTTACTCGGGTTGCCGCTCGGTATAGACGTTATGGAGGTGTATACGGTCGCGTAGGCAGCGGCCGTCGACGGGCCGGAGGCGGTGCCTTCGTCGCACGACCCTGATAATTTGCCGCGCTTATGTTACTTCAACGGCTTCTTGCGACACGTCGCAGCCGCTTTCCTGGGTTTCTTCGAGCTACGCACACATAAAACGCGCTCGCAACTACACGCCCGCAAGCAACGCCGGCCCAGCGCGAAGTTTCTCTATCGTTTTACCTACGTTTTAAACCGTAAGTGATTTTTTTGATGATGCGAACAAAATTTTATCATACATTTTTTTTCTAATTATCTTTATCAATATGTAATAACTAACAAAAATGGTAATATTATCATGGCCGAACCATTGACAACTCTACAGCAGCCAATTAACGAGTTGGTGTTTTTGCCAGTTTCCTTCGGTTGTATGGGTTGTTCGTATCGTCGTATGTATGGGTCGTATCGGTTTAATTGATATAAACACCACAATCCCATCAATCAGCTTCATTTACACATACCTTTTCAGAATGTAAAAACACAAAATTTTAAGAACATTCTGTCAGCAACCCTCGTAGTTGGCATCGCCTCAATGGGAAGATATCGACACTCGAAATCCGCCAAGAAGACGTTGCTTGTTTCTTCTAGTAACGGGTGATGTAAGTCTTTGTGGAACTGCGTTATCTATTAACACAAAGATTGAGATAAGTTGCAAGACGTGTGGACCAACTCTGCGTTTCGTATTAGTACCTATATGTTTTCTTTTATAACACCCCACTCCACAGTGTTCGTTCTAAAACGTATTAGAAAATAATTCTATGATTTCCACGTGCTTGTACTCGAAATATACTTTTTTAATCACGTGGTTTTTTATTTGTGTAGCTCCGATACAAAAACCGGCTTCGTCACGTACTATTTATTCTATTTAGTGATTTTTATAACCTTTAACATAGTTTCCGGATAAAAGAGTAAACCTATCCATCAAATCATTCCATCCATCCATTCATCCCCTCATCAAAAATTATACTTTTACTAAAAATTATTTCGTCTTAATAATTATAATATAATATAAATAATATAATATACAATTTTATGTTAACAGTTGTAATGTAACTGTTAACATTAAATTAATATATTCTGTTATTTATATTTTTCTTTTATTTATTATCGTATTATTCGATTTTTCTGTGATATGGCGATATTTATGTGGTGCAAAAATTGGATTAGGTGCAGTGAAGCTGACAACTTCAAGTTATTCTAATTCCAAGCAGAAATATCTAAGTACTACTATGTTTCGGTTTGAAGAGTAATGCGAGTGTAGAGAGGCGTGTCATTTACCACTGACTGGCTCGTTCCTCTCTTTTGTCACAGAAAAAGAAAACAAAAAAATGTGGTCTAATTGTAAGACTGACATCGCCGTCATTGTCGAACCGTAGTTAACAAATGTCAAATAATATTCCGACTGACGCAGTTAACCTTAGCCTTTTTAACTAATGGCAGAATATATAATAGTCTGCCATCTGTTTTTAAAGGAGCTCTTATATTAATATAGTAATTGTAAGAGAACAAGATATTCCTTAAATGTAGAGTTTGTCTACGATTGTATTACTGTTAAGTGACATAAAGAAAAAGTTTGCGTACTTAGTATTTACGCGTTTAAAAATGCTCTGCGTGGTGCATAAGCAACGTATACCTGCACAGTCGTAAGTGGCGGTTTCTTTAATATGATAAGGTGACACATTAAGCTTCTTGTCTAGTTGAAGTGAGTAAGAGGATAAAATGCGACTCAACTTCACGTTTCGTCACCTAATTGTTTGTCTGCAATAGGTTATACCATATTTAGTAAGACTTTCTTTATTTCATGTCATTATGATATGATGAATTAAAGTTATGGCGTTTATAACAACTCATCTTAACAGACTGATGACAAAAAGCATAAATTAACTGTAATGTTTATTCAAAAATACTTTTTTTTTGTTAATTATTTCGAAAACTTCGTAGTATACAGAAGTCATTTAACAACAGTAAAATTAACATTGATATTTAGTCATAAAAAAGAAGTTGGAACAATTTATGTTTTTCCTTTCATTCGATATGTGCAAATAGTTATAACTTTTTACGATTGCTGTGGTAGTAGACTTATGTGAGTAGAGAACACTGTAGTAAGGAGGAGGAATTTTTTCTATACGTTCGGCGGTTTATCTTTTGAAATTCGATTTGCCCGATTGCGCCCACTTAACATGCAACTCTACTGCCCGCTGAACTGCGTATTAGTTACTCCACTCTTATTACGAGACATTAGTAATAACAAACGTTCGTTAATCAATACAATTATCGTAATGAGTATTACCGATGGGAGCAATGTACAGGTTCCGTCAACAATTTGTCAAACTGATGTCCTGAAATTGTGTCGTTTCGTTGGAACGCTACCACGATCGGAAGCAACTACTGGAAGTGACATGTCGAAACGCAACATAGAGTGAAATGGAGACCGATTCCGTACAAACAACTCGTCATGTACAGGCCGGGTGTCGCGCCGGCCGGAGCGAGGCGTCCGTGACACCTAATCGAGCGCAGCACCTCTGCTATCTGGTGCTTTGATAAGGCACATTATATTATCAGTGGGCGGCGCGGGATGGCTGGCATGAGCCCCGGCTGTTGCGCTGGGCAGCGAGCGACGGAACGTAGTCGGGGCTGCCGCACATGTTGCGGAACGTGGTGGCGCGGGGGGTGGGGCGCGGGGAG
>DWHO01003721.1:0-11721 GCA_018247575.1 Eurytides lysithous rurik | reverse complement strand
ACCTTTGGCTTTGTAGTCAGGGGCACTAACCACTACACCAACGGGCCTGTCAGAGTCGTATATCCGCGGATACGGATCCGAATACGGATATTTGGTTTTAAGATCCGCGAATACGGATACGGATACAGATCTATATTTTCTTTCTCACTCGATCGGTTTCGGCGCGCGATCTATTGTTTTGTTTTTGTTTAGTATGATGCTGGACCGCGTAGATAATGTTTGTGTATGATTTTGGTACAAGAGTTAAAATAATGTCTACTAAGAAGTTTTCTATTGTATATGTAAATGTAAAATTTGTGACGGAAAGTATTCCCGTAAGGGTAAAGGCACAACTTGTTTAAAAAATCATTTACAGAGAAAACATTCTGAAGAATATGATTAATGTGGGTTCGAATTCCACGGAGAGCAATGACTTCTTAGCTGACTAGGGCATTACGAGCTCATCATCCGATTGCCTGAAAATTAAGATGATCCATGCGTCGGGTGGGCATGTAAAAAGATGATCCCGGCTTCTTGTCGACGCCATCAAGCGGTGGCTTGGAGAAGTCGTTATTAAGAGGTCGGTTTAATGTTACTGCCTCTGCGCCTGAACTCGCACCGGTCGTGTCGGTTATCCATCCCATCGGGCTATGAAAGTAAAAGGAAAATTGAGTGCACCTGTCTGTGCAAACGCTTGTGCACTATAATATATCCTGCACACTCGGTTGATCTCTTGTAGATCGGTCGCCGTGGCCGAAATCAGTCGGCAGGCCATTATTATTATTATTTATAACAAAAAAAAAGATTTTGTATATTTTAGCCTTTTGTAATTTAATCGATGATAACTTTTCAAATATAACTACGTAATTTCAAACAAAACTTAAATATGTATATGTAATTGTTAATAATGCCTCGTAACTTAGAATAACTCTTACTTAAAATTACACAAAAAATAATAACCTTTTTTCTACAATCCTAAATATTATGAAATGTGGTGTGAGTATTCAATTTTTTTAATAGATGTTATAGTGGCAAGCACTACGTAACTAGATTAAAAAACGGCTACATTTGGATATGACTTCGGTTGCAGTTTCTCATCTTTTTCTATTGCATTGCTAAGAATATATTTAATGATAAAGTATGACTATTTAAGAAACGTTAAATTCAACGTGCGCCTTCTAGGGTTGATACTTATAGAGGGACTTTAACGTACTCTGTCAAGCTGTCAATGAAGTCAGGGAAAGAAGTAAACAAAAATTTGAATTGTGTCAGTTTATAAGTAAATGTAAATTAAATTTAAAACACTAATTATTTTTTTAAAGCTATCATATATTTTTCTATGAATGTTTCCTTACAATAAAGTTTCAAAGAGGAAACGTTATCTTTAGATACATTATATTAATGTGATATAATATTTTTCCCAATTCAGAATTCATAAGAAATATTTAGTTATTCTAGAGTATGAGTATTAAAAAGCCCTGTTATATTTGGGATCAATCTTTAATTGAACAATGTGATCGTTTACCAGCTGTTCCAAAAAGAGTAAGTTAAGTATATATATATTTATATGATAAAGAACTAGTTACATACATAGTTTTTATTTTATATGTTAAAGAACTAATGCTTCATTTAATTTTTAGGCATCAATCGTTCACGATCTTGTAATGGCATATGGTCTTATCAATTATTTAAAAGTTGTCCGGTCCACACCAGCGTGTTATAAGGATTTAAAAGTGTTTCATTCAGAATTATACTTGGACCATTTAAAATCATTTCTGAAAATTGAAGATGATTACATGACAAACGCTGAGGATGAGAAATATGGAATAGGTAATTGTTTTTTTGTCACATAGTTGTTGGATCCTTGGTTGGACTTGATAATGTATGTAGTGTATATTTCAGTATGTAAGTTATTATACTTTAAGATACTGAAAGACTTTGATTCCAGCTATTGCTTATTAATAGTCAGCTATTTGTAATTTAATTATAAACTTGCAAAATTTTTAAGCATACTTGTAGTGTTTCTTTAGACTTTATATACAATAAACTATAGCATTTAAATATTAAATTACAGGATATGATTGTCCACCAGTTTCTAACATTTATGAATTAGTATCAGAGATAGCAGGTAGTTCAATTACTGCTGCTAAATGTCTATTACTTGGCATATCCAATGTGGTTATAAATTGGTGTGGTGGGTGGCATCATGCACAGAGGTAACATTGCTTTTTAACTTCTTTTATGAGAGGGGAACAACATATAAACAATCATAACATGACTAAGGTTCCAGTTACTTATCAGACTGTTAGAGGATAAGCTTTAATTGTCTCACTAACTTGACTAAATGTTAACAAATATTGGATTTTCAACTAAGTAATTACCAATTTTGTTTATAGACATCTCTTACTCCCATTTTTATATCTTTAAATGTTATGATCTTCTTGACCATTCCTTGCTATCCATCCCATGTCCATAACTTATTCAAGAATGATGCTGGAATGATATACCACCAAAAAGATCCATAAAAATAAAAAAGCTTTTTTGATTCAATTTAAAAACTACTTTCTGAATGAGCAAAAGTTATAATGTATATAGGTATTTCATCTCTGTATTTCAACTAACATGAATATAACATATTACTATAAATATGACTTCAAACTTTTAAGAGGGTGGCATACAATTACCATTATGTGGCGTTAAGAACAAATAATAATAAATACCTTAAATGTTGTTTATTTTGTTTAATTGTTTTATATTCGATTATTCTTTGAAATTGTTATTTTTTCCTTGTTTTTTTTTACATAGAAATTAAATGCCTTTGTCTTCTTTATTACTAGTATAGCACACTAAGGAGTTTTAAAATGTGTAATTTTCACATATGATTTGTTAAATTGTTGAGTCTTCAAATGCTTGACATCCGCTCACTTCTAAATTGATGAAATTTACAGTTTGCACTTTAAGGTTTTTGACACTGGGCACTGAATTCCTTTCTTTTTGGTCACCAAACTATTTCTTAAAAGACTAACTGTATTCTCTAGCTTATGGTTATTGCTGAAAATCAGCCATTTAGAAGCATTTAAAATGTATCAAGCTCGTTAAGAAGCAGGATATTTGGGTTTTGCATGATTTGAAATAAGTTTATTTCATAAAGTAATTTATTGCAAAATGTGATGAATTTGATCTGTTTTTAAAACTCATCAATTCATCACTGGGGATGAAAAGTGTACAACAACTATTAAGATGTTTTTATAACGAATCATCACTGGGGATGAAAAGTGTACAACAACTACTAAATAAAATTACTTGTCAATCGAAAATGATTGTGGTGCACGCCTAATGAGTCATTCATCAACACTTCTAAGGCTAATATCCACCAAAAGAAGACATCAAAAAACATTTCCTCATTTCTTCCATTGACAATTACTTAGTTATAACCCAATATATTTTATAATAATAAGTAATTCATCTATTCAATTAAATGTTTTTTTTTTCTAATAGAAGGTACAAATTAAAAAATGTTGCAAAAAGTATAAAAAGCGAATATTATAAAGTGAAACAAGTGTTTTATTATATTTGATTTTCGTAAAAATTGACTACTAAAACAAATTACTAAAAATAAAATTTATTGGTACTTATCCCATAAGTTAAAGAATAATATAATATACACCTTCTGTTATTTCTTCCTTTAACTTAATTTTGTAATTTTTAAGATTGTTCTCTTTTAGATTTGAAGCTCAAGGTTTTTGTTATGTTAATGACATAGTATTGGCTATTGAAAATTTACGATTAAAATTCAACAAAATACTTTATATTGATTTGGATGTTCACCATGGTAAAGACAAGTTTTTTACATTGTTGTTTTAGGAATGGCCTAAATGGATGTAATGTATTTGCTTTTTTTAGGCAATGGAGTCCAAGATGCATTTAACTTAAGCCAATCTGTATTTACCCTGTCATTCCATAAATATGAGCCAGGCTTTTATCCAGGGACAGGTGGCATTGATGATATTGGCACTCTGTCTGGTGCTGGTTATAAGTGTAATTTTCCATTACATGCATTTTACACAGATAGATCTCTAAACTTTGCATTTGAAAAGTAAGACATTAAAGTGTTCATATTTTTTTTACATCATAAAAAAGATGGCAAATGATAAGTTTGGTATTGATCCTATAAATATTTACTTAAGGATCAGTGGGAGCAAGCAATTTTAACATATTTTAATATGATAAGTAAAAATTGGATGTATAAAGAATGGATCTTTACACAGTATATTATGATATTGAAATGATTATGGAATTTAAACAGATCGATTTTAAAATAAATAAAAATTGTTAAGGAAACTGCTTTTAATTTTTTACTTATTGATTAATACTCTTGGAGTCGGAAGAATTTGTTATACCCAAGAATTACCTTAATTATCAAGACATTTCTGTGCATTCTTTTCTTTGTGCAGTTACCTTTTCAATGCCAATATCACTAATACACAAAAAAATACTACTACTTGTTATGTCATCAATCAATGTGATTTTACATGGATAGTTGATTGTGATTTGCTATCAAATAGATTATCCCTTTTAATTACATTAATTCCATTCATCATCTACAAGTTTTAGCAATCTACTGAATACTGGACTCTTGATATTTTTAATTGTATATAGATATTATATATAAACAGTAAATTAATTTTATTTTTAGAATATTTCCATTAGTTTATTCTAGATTTAGACCCGATGCCATAGTTATGCAATGTGGTGCTGATGCATTAGCTAATGATCCTCATGGTGGAGCTTGTTTAACAGAGCAGGGCTATAAAAATTGTCTTGCCAAAGTTTTAGAAACGCAAAAACCTACTTTACTTCTAGGTGGTGGTAAGTATGTTAATAAAATATTTTGAGAGCATGACTAAGTACTCCTTACTCTATCATTACTAAAATTAGTGTGAAAGTGATGTCTGTGTACTGTCTTTCAAGAATTTCTTTTTTAGGTGGCTACAATCATCCTAATGCTGCAAGACTTTGGGCAAATCTTACAGCCGTTGTAGCTGGAGTTACTTTAGATAATAATATTCCTGAACACGATCACTGGCCAAAATATGGACCTGATTATCAGCTTTCAATACAGCCATGTCTTGCTAAAGATTTGAACAAAGAACAGTACCTCTTTGAATGTGTTGCAAAAATAAAATGTATGTTTCAGTGGTATTTATTATTAATATACTGTTTTATTGCACAAAAGAAAAACTGTTATTGTCCTCATTTTTACAGATACTATAGAACAAGTATTTGAAAAAAAAGCCAAAACTTCATCATTGAAAACAAATAAGATCAAGCCAGAAACTAGTACAGGGAATAATGTCGATAAAGAATCAAAACAGGAAGTTTGTAAAAATGAAAAGATAGATTGGAAATTAAAATGTAAATATCAAGTCCCAGATTCACAAGTGGAGAAAACAAAAACAGATGATATATATGAATTTCAAGACTAATAAAAGTTATTTATGATAAGGATAATTAAAATACATCAGATGTTATGTCTATGAATTTTGAACCATAGTGTACCATCTATCTGTATTATGTTTTTTTTTTATAGTCCTAGTTTTAATAATGTGGTTTTAAAGGAAAACTGGAAACAATAAAAAAAAATTGGAAAAATGTATATTTAGGGCTCTGAGTTGTTCATCAACAATTGCTATTTTCTATACATAACATTGGACTTAAAATGAAATTTCAGGTCTTAGTTTTTTACTTTTACAATTGTTTTAGATTATCATTAGGTTTAAAATAATTTTATGGTCAATTCTTTATAAACATATTTTGAAAACATTAATTGTAAGGCAATGGAACAATCTTAGTTATGTACATGCATACAAAACCATTGGGTGCTTTGATTATTGAGTTTATGATCTACTTTTTTGCCTTAGTTTTATAGTTGTGACAAATACTTTTTGATAAAAAAAATTATTTACATAATTTAAAGTAGTTGCAGTTACAACATTTTTCATTTACTCAATCATAAATAAAAATGACAACCATGAATTCTTAACCAAATACAAATAAAAAAAACTGAAATGACCAAAAAATAAGAAAGTAGACTTATATTTTAAGCTTTTATATTTGGCCAATGAAGTTGCATCCCTTTTAATTACTTACAGTAATAGTGCATGTTTTGCAAGCAATGTGATTGAGAAGAAACATATCCTTGTTCTAAAAAAACTCCTTAAATTTACAACAGTGAAAGATATTCATACACAGGTTGAAATAAGATAACTTAATCTTTCTTTATTCAGATAAATGCATATGTAATCGGTGTATTATAATGCTAGAATTACATTAAAGATAACATCACTCACTGTTGTAATATCAAAGCCATTGCAACTAGTTATTTTAATCAGATGGCCGCTTTTCACTATGTTTCTTAGTGAATTCCTCTGCATTTTTTGTAAACTTTTTCCTATCTTTCAAGAATTCCTCGGCAAGCTCTGCACGCAAAGGATGTTCTGGCTCTGGATCGTTAACCAGTGCAACTAATGCTTGAATGACTGAAAAAGAGAATTATAGTTGTGTTTTTATCTTATTTTTACACATGTAGCAAGTCAGTATTAAATGAATATTTTAGTCTGTTAACTAACATACATTTTAACCACAGCCCTTTATGTACAGTATGTATTAATGAGCCATTTTTTTAAATACAAATACTTCAAAACAATCAAAGGAATGGAAAAGATCTATTGTTCTATTTAAATGCAAGATACCACCACACAAAGGAGTGTTATAAAATAATAAGGTTTTATTTGAGATTAAGACATCAAAAAATTCAAATTATTTTATTAGGGAAATATACTAATAGTTCTAAAATTAAATAAGGGTGGTTAGATTGTAACATATTTGTCATCTATAACTACATTACCTTGATCAGTCTTAGTAGCTGGTTTCCAATTTTCAGCACTAATGATTGGTAGACACACTTGGCCTTTCTCATCAATATTAGGATGGTAAATTTTTGTCTTAAAACTTATTTTAGGAGGCTTAAAAGGATATTCTGCGGGAAAGTTGATCTCAATACGAAATGCACCCTTATTGTACGGAGGGTTGTCCTGTAATAAATAATGGTCTTTATATTTTTAAACATGTTTTTATTCAAATTTGTAATTTTTAAGTGATTGATAACTGTTATTTCTTACAGGAACAATCAGGCCTTGCCATGTTAGAATATTCGATTCATCAACTTGAATATCTCTAAAAGACTTCAATCCCGATTGTCTGATGTCGTTTAGCTCCTGAAAAGTAATAACAAATTTCGCTAAGAAAGTTATGCATCACCTTAGTATAGATGTTCATACAAAAATATTATTTTTTTGAGTTAGGGCATACATATTAAATACTTCAAAAGCGAATGGACTTTTAAATATGGTGTTTTTATATGCTACCGATATTTTACCTTTTGGAGTCTCCTTGTGGCAGCCATTATAATATTTATTTACTAAAATATAGTTTCGAGAACTAAATTACTGATTATCTCCAATAAATGTAGTCCGAACTAACAACATAATTCGTACATCAGAAAATATGACTCAGTAAAATGTCAGTGTAATGTCCCCGTCCCGTCCGTTTACCGCAGATTCAATAAGCGCCAGTGAGAAAACGCCAACACAAAATATACATTGCTAATGTTGGAATTGTTGATACATATTTAAATGAACAGTAGACGATATTTTATATTAAAACAAGAATGAAATATTTTAAGAAATGTATACAATATTTATACATTCGATAATTTAGGTAAGTAATTATATTTATACGAAGCATCCTACCTGTAATGATTAAGAAAGGAATAAGTGTACATACGTTTATTTGTTAATACACTTCTAAAATTAAATTAATTGTAAATTATATCTAATTCCAAACAGATTTAAACTTCCTTCTTAGAATATAATAGCTAATCTAATATTTAGCACTAAAATGGAATTTAAATTCAGTTGAGTACCTTTAAATGCAAGGCTCCGAACTAAATTTTATTTTTGGATTGACCTTTCTAACTTACCTGAAACGCAATGTAAAAAAAGAGAGAGAAGACATATCCCACGTCTTGTGTCATGAAGCGCAAGACAATAACATGAAGCCGTTTCATTTTCACCCGCCTGGTCATCAAAATGGCCCATCGTGTGTATGATTTAAACTATTGTTTTAAACAAATCAACGTTTATTGATTAAAAATCTCTTCGAGAATAAACAAATTGAACAACGTTTGTTGTTCAATAATTCAATGGATTGCATTGTTTACGGCTGTAAATGCCGCAGCAGCGGAAAATCACATGAAAACAGAAATTTGTCATTTCATAACTTAGTGTTTTAGATTTTTTTTACTTACGTCTTAAAATTTGCTGCATTTAGAATTAATTTTGTGAGATACCTCTCTTTATATTAACAGTGAATACATACATTACATCATAGTTTGGTTATGTTTTAGAAAAATAAGCCAAACATTGGTTTAATACTGTGGTGCGTGACAATTTCATTATCGATAAGACGAACATACGTACATAGAATAAAGTACTTATAATATGACTATATTGATGGTGGTGCAGGGGCCATTTGCACGACTTCGTGTCACACAATACTTTCACTAATGAACACGCACCCGTTACAGAGTGTCCACCGGAGAACATGAGGTCCCAGATTCGCAGCCTACACACGATTGCACGTTTTTATCTATAACCCGTACTTTCACATATTCTTAATATTATAGAATGTGAATATATGTTTGCTTTTTCTTTATCCTTTCACATTAAAACGGATCTTCAGATTTATGTGAATTTTGTATGGAGATAGTCAGAGGGCTCATGGCTCGATACAAATATAGGGTACATCAATGTTATCCCAATAGCATCTTTCTTCTTTTTTTATATATACACTTTTTAAACTTCTATTTATCGATATTATAGTGGCAAGTAACAAGTATAAGACGGGTCTCAGTGTCCATGCGTTCGTTTTTAATGTTCGTCGTTTCGTTTGTAATTCATTATACTCAACCTGAGTTCAAATCTCAGTACTGGCGCTAATAAATTATTAATTTGTAATTAACCACTATTTAAAATTTTAAAGAGATATACAAGGTGGAGCGCGTTTGGTCAAATCAAATTATATTTATTCAAATAGGCCTTTACAAGCACTTATGAATCGTCATTTTTAATTCTCAGTTTATGAGGAAGCTACCATCGGCTCGAAATGCAGTACTGCTGAGAAGAGCCAGCGAGAAACTCAACGGCTGCTGTTACAATATGCCTTAATATAAGATAGTATAGATGGTATTGATTACCATCATGGCAATGAGAGCCATGCGTTTGCTATGCCTTAGCTGTACATTAATTGAAAGATGAGGTCTTAAAGGTAACATTATTTTTCTTAATTCTCTGACGTCTATTGGGTTGAGTTGCAGGATAACAAGAATTAGGCGGAGAAAGTATACCCGGTGAGTCTACGTTCGCCGGGAAAGACCACTTTACATGTGCGTTTTTGGCCGCACTGTTTTTAGCTATTGCGCGGGGCTTTAACTAGTATAGGGTGCAGGGGCGGCAATGAATTTGGTCACTGGTGAAAGTTTCGCAGGGTCATTCGTTCAATTTCAGGTTCTTTATTGCGTTATTCTTCTTCAACGCAAACTCTTTAAATAACAATAGCGAAGAGGAAATTAAGGAGTTTCTCACTCTTCACGAGATGGACATCATGCTATTGTAATAGGCCAGACTTAAATCTAGAATGCACGATCCAAAAAACGCAAACTACAAATTAATACGCTATATTGTCTATTTCTAGTCATCTTTGTGTCGTGTAATGATTGACCTGCTTTCTCTTTCAAATATTGAAGCAACTGTGTATAGAATTGCTATGATAGGCTATCAACCTATCACAGTGGCCTCAGTATATTTATCGCCAAACAAACATATAGTAAAAAGAGATGTCGAAACTCCGCTTATTCTTGGTAAATCGGTATTTTTAGCCGGTGACTTGAACGCTAAGCAATAACGCTTGGAATAGTTACAAAAATTATACAAACGGACGTGCACTCTTGGCCTTATCTATCTTTTGATATAACAGGTCCTCATTATTCGTATATCTCATTATTACATATTTTTTGAGGACAACAGGTCCTCTGGATCCTACTAGAATAACCCCAAATCATTCACAATCCCTCGATATTACAGACATAGCAATTCTAAAGAACGTATCCTTACAACGTACCGATACATTTTATAGAAGTCCTCAGGAAACGTGACTCTGATCATCGTCCGGGCAAATTAATGTTAGACCAGGTAGGGCACGTTGATGATAGATTAAAGAAGGGGCTTATTATAAAATCACCCAAAACCGATTTCACTGCGATCTCCAATCTCACGGCCCGCATATAAACAATCGCCAGCGACTTCACTGAGAGGATCATTGTAACGAATGATCGTTGAATCAAACTGCCAGAGAGTCTTGGAGAGCTGCTAAGGGAAAATAAATGCATCTACATGAGCATACGTCTATTACAGGATTGACACACACCGAGCCAGGATGTGCCACCTACAAAGAGAGGTCAAAGAGCGCACGTAGGAATTGAGGAGAAAGCGAAAGGACACTCTGATGGCGGAGATCTCGCCATCACATACTGCCCATTGGCAGTTGACGAGAACCTTTAAATCAGAGAACATTTTATCGATGCTTCCTTTGTCCCCGCCCGATAGTAGGAAAGCGTTTGTAGACCGCGAAAAAGCCGAGCGCCTAGCTGACGACCTTGAGCAACAATGCTTACCCAGTACACAACCCACTAATCCAGCTCACCTGTTAAAGATGAACTTTACAGCAGTCCGCAGCTCTACCAACGGATCCTTTCGAACATACAACGGTCGAAGAGGTTACGACCATAATCAAAAACCTCAAAACCGCTCAGCACCCGGTTCCGACGCTATATCAGATAAAATTTTAAAAACACTTACCGCTCACTTTATATGCTTCTAAGTGGCCATATTTAATGCACTACTTGGTGGTGGAGAGGCATGTCGAAACCAAGTAAGTCCAGAGACGTACCATGAAATTACAGGCCCATCAGTCCCCTCAGTTTACAGTAACGCACTATCCTAGCCGAAGCTAGGTTTTGGTAGATTTTGGTTTTGCATATTTTAATCGAAATTAAAATATGCATTCTAAACTAAAATCTGGTTCGAAACAAGCAATTCGGCTTTAGAACCGAACACTCTAGGATCCCCTAAGTGCACCGCATCACGAAGCATATACTCTCAAATCGCCACTAGGACGCTCCAAAACAAAAAAAACTTGTATCGGTTTACTCCGCTTTGATGTCTCAAAAGCCCTTGACAAAATTTGGGTCAACGGCTTAATGTACAGGTTATACTCCTTGTGACTGCCTGACAGACTTGTACACGTCATATGAGTCTTGATAGGTAGACTCGTCAATTTCGGTTCAAAGTTGAGAGTTCCTTTTTAAGTATCCGATCAAAAAGAGAGTCGCTGAGAAAGACTCAGCGACTCTCTTTTCACTATATTCTAGTTATATCCCAAAAACAACTAAGATCAAGTTGGATTTATACGCCGATGATACAATACTAAATATAAAATGGTTCACAAACTGGAAGATAGTTGTAAACCCAAAAAAAAACAAGGCGATCCTTTTTAACACGCTTTTATTAGCTTCGGTTGTATGTATGTATTTATATATGTAACGGATTCTTTGAGCACAATTTT
>DWHO01003720.1:0-11723 GCA_018247575.1 Eurytides lysithous rurik | reverse complement strand
CTACAACTGTAGTATTTAATTGTCAAAGATTCATATCTTTCCAAGTTGTAATTTCACAAAATAAGTAAATTATTTGCAGCTAGTATATATTCCTGTATTTGTTTTTGTGAAGATTCATATCTCATAGTAATAGACTGTAAGGAACATGTTAATTGGTTAATTTCATCCCGCAGGCAGGGTGTCCTGATCATAAATAGACCTACTCTCTTTAAGTTGGATAATATATGTATCCACGTTTTAAATTAATTTAGAGCATTGACTTCTCAACTCATTTATCTTAACTGCTGAGTATTTATTAATTTATTAGATTTTTTTAATACATTTATTTAGTTTAATATTATAATATTTTGAGTTTAAAGGGTGCTTTATATAGGTATTATCTTTAGTTAGGTCTGTAAAGAGTGAGTTTGTAGAATAATTGAGTTGATTGTGATTTGCATTCTACCAGCTCCTCATACAAGTTTTGAGTATGGTTACTCTCTTTATTCTCCACTACAGCAACGGGCCACCAAATGGCTTACAAGTGTGGACACACTTATGCTTGCATTTACTTCTTTGCGGTGAAATATCTGAACAGTGTGGCACTACCGTATTGTTCTGCAAGTCCTTACGTAATACATCATAGTAAACTTTTTAGAAGCAGTGTTAATTAAAAACTAACAATTGCGAACTGGTCGTGAGATATCTCGTTTTTCATTAGGTAATGTCAGGGTCCACTGTAATGATGCCACGAGGTTGTTAATTGACAAGGGTACGTTTAAGCGTATGAAAGCTTCGTGGCGTTCCATTTCACTTACACGTTTTGATAAATGTCATAAATTAAAAAAAAATATATTTTTTAGTTAACATACAAATTGACAAGTCGTTCACTTTTAAAGATTTTTTTTTCTTTTCTTTCAAAAAATATATATTACGTTAAAATTCATTAAATGCTATCAAACTTAATCTATTCGGAGTAAAAGAAATATCTGGCCACTGGACACGGAGCAATAAAATGTCTTGTCCAGGATGTGTTAAGTGCGCTCCGGTCGTCGACGAAGAACTCGGAAAGTAAGAACAATAGAAATGTCGGAGGAGGGGGTTAAATTAAAACACCAGATGTAATCAGCAGTAATATTTTAAATTGCTTCGAATCACAATTTCGTAGTGTTAATAGAATATAATAATTACAAAGGAAGATTATTTTTTTTTTGTCCAATTGCACAATCACCAGTTACCTGCACGTCACATACACATCCAAGACCACCATTTGAATAATAGGAATGTAATATCATACACAAAGTTATAATTTCTTTCATCCAAGTGTCATTTCAACAAGAACCACCGAGAAAATAGGTTTTGCTAATATAGCAGCTTATAGCTCACATAAGCTGTATGACCTATTGGCTATTATTAGCTCATCTACACTATGAGTCCTAACATCTTAGTCAGAAAATATTTTTTCACATTTGATCATAGTACATTTTAGTTAATTACTCTATGCAAAATAACTGCTTTTTAAAATTCTCATAACTATCACGAGATTTAATTTGCTCTAAAACAAATCTCAAATTCCGTTTGATATTTGCCTCCTTGATTTTTTCTCTAATACACGAAATAAAATAGAATAGAATATTTAAACTAATAAACATTTCAAATAGAAACGGAAACAACACATTTTCCAGGCGGTTCTTATTATAAACTAACAGCTTTATAATATTTCACTTATAAAGAAACAAAGATAATCTTACAGCATAAAAACCATATCAGTTTGAGGTAACAAAACAACTCGAACAATATCAAAAACAAAGTACAAAAACAATTATAATATATAACTATATGATCATTAAATATAATGTTTTTTCGATAATATACAATATCCCGATCAGGACTTGTGCACTGTACATATACCGTGAGGGAATCTTCTCAAAACTTCATGCCATTGTGATTTATGTGTTGCCATAGCACAGTGCACTAATGTCCTAATTCTAAACACATTATAATGATAATAAAATGATTTTACGTATTAATAGGAATTCACAGGTTAATTAGGACACCTCGCATTCATACATTCGTTACATTGGTGTTAGAAACCTTGAAACTGTACATACCTTCTCCTCGCCAAACCATCAAAGAATTTATATCCGCTTAAAAAATAACATACTTAATAACTTTATTTGGGAAAATTTCCTAAAAACGATTGCACAACGCGCTCGCTACTGAATAGTACGTTGCAAATAAGTATTTAAATCGGGAGAAAATTTAAGTAACAGTTAAACAGTTAACAGTTAAATTAAAATAAATAATATCGACTGTAAAACCGATATAGAAAAGCTTCTAAAACATTGTACTGAATATTATTATTTAAATCCAATATGAATAAGCGTTCAATGCACTTAATTCGAAAATTTCGTTGTCGCCATTTTAGAAATTATAAATCAAATTATAACAAAAACAGTCAGACTCTGAGTGCTTAGTACTTGTGGGAATTCAATAGCATAAAACCGGCATTCTATTCTATACCCTTTTTTAAAACTTCTATTGACAATGCATAACTCATAAAAATTCCATAAAGCAAACTGATCACTAAAACGCTAAATCAAAATAAGTTCGAACTGACATTGATAGCTTTAATACTCGATCATACTTACATTGATCTATTTGAATAGAGTATTTAAACAGACTACACATTTTTCCGTGCTACCAAGGAAAGGAGATGTATACAAGAAAATAAAAATCCCTGCATCGTTGATTAAAACGCAACACTATAATTGAATTAGACATAATTGATGACTAAAAATCAACGATACACCGGAATATCTATAGCTGATCGTAAATAATCGTCTAATCTCATCAGCACAGCGCCATTTTTCTAAGTTCAATATCATCGCTACGAACCGAAAGTCTTTAATAATACCTAAAATAAATCGCAAACGAATCACGCCGCCAACCATATCACAATGTCGAAGAGTACCGCCTTTGGCGTCACAATACTCTAAATCATTCTTTTATACACACATAGGATAATGCATTTTTGCGCTCAAGATCGATGCAAACGAGTGGTAAAGCAAATTACATACAGTTCAAACTTAACAAATATAATCCCCCATGCATATGATGTCATTCGCAATCATCACTTCCACCCTGCATATTCGACCTACAACCGCCACCAAGGTTAAAAAACAAAACTCCCCAATCGCATCCTAGAACCTTCCAATTGTCTATCATTACTTAGCTTTACTTACTAGTACGAAGTTAAAATGTGTGAACAAGCCTCTTACGATAATAATAATAAAAAGTATTATTAGTTAAATTTTTAATTTTTTTTTTAAATTCTAATGTATAGATTTCAAGATTTTTTTTTCATTTATCATATCATATATATAAGTAGTAATTTATCTAACTATCTCTACCTCTAGTGCTCTATCTTTTAGCTGTGGTCAATTACTAAGCTTTGCCTGATAATGTGCTTCGGTGGGTGATAAATATTGACTTTACTTGTTACTTTGAGTCTTTTGGTGGAGTAATAGCGTTGCATTTTCGACCATGTAACATCAAATCATCTATGGTGACCAGTGAAACAGGGATGAATTTGACGTCATTTTACCATTCATGTAATGACGTAATCAACGATCGTGCATAGAAGCACATTATGAGGCGGCACTATGAAGCTTTCTAGATAATTACTGTTCTGTGACGATTGCGTGGATAATAAAAAACTCTTTCACGATTCACGTCATCGAATCGGAGTAATTATTATTATAATTATTTTCTTCTTCACCACAAAAATATTATTGCTTTCGGAGGTTTCGCGTTATAGTTAAAAATAGGTTTTTTTTATTGTTTCTTTTTTTTTTGGTTTTGCTTTGTCATTTTCTTTAATTAAAACGTCGCTATCGCTCGACGATCGTGTCACCGGCGTTCCATAAGCAATCGTGCACGCTATCCAAAAATATATATACATGACCACTAGCTAAACGAATTATCCATTCGAAATGAAAACGAGAGAACTCCATGGAAAATTAATACATCAAAACTTTTGGCGTAATACATCTCGAAATACTGGTTTCGTACCCGCCATCACTACATATAGATATATAAATATAACATCTTAAAATTAGCAATCCAAAAATATAAAATGTACATGTTGCAATCGTGCGCCCTCGGGTGTCCCGTTCCTCGCAAGCGAATCCATCCCCTATAGTCGGTACCAACAGAGTCGTTATCGCTTGTGAACTTTACTGCGACTTGTGTCATTTCACCACCAGAGGGTGCGAAAGCCGCCACAACTGGACGGTTATAATCGAACTGCGTCGCGTAACATTCGTAATTTCTCCTTTTTTTTATTCTTCTCTATCTTCATCATCTAACAGCCGCCAGTTTACTATTTCAAAGGTATCAATAGACCATTCCGTTGCGCGTTACATTAAGTAATTCAAATATCGAACGGCTGATATTACAAACGAACTATCCACTAAGACTGATTAATCGAAAAATCCACTATCAAACCTCAGCAAAATGGACATTAGAATTTCGTAAACAATACACTAGCCTTCACCTTACGTGTGACAGCGCTGACCTGTTGAAATATCTCTAACTACGAACCTATTGCGTCTATGCGAATACGAAGTAAAATAATCGTTAAATTTTAAATTAAATACAAATCATTTATCCTGAAATAAGATTTTAAGTTACATTTTTCTCAACGAAATCGAAACGTCCGTTTTCTAAATCAATGTTGAAATCATTCCCACGGCCCCGCACAAGCAAAGCGGTCGAAATCGTTCGTAACTTTTGCTTTATAAAAATACGAATCGAAAATATCTCGACGGCGGCAAGTCGTCTTAATGTTAAGCTATATTACTTCTATCGTCTTAATCTAATCACTATAGTTCTACGTTAAAATATCAGAGAATTCAGAAAAGGGGAATATTTAGTTATTTAATTCTATATTTAAGTGGTGCACAACCTTATTTTTTTCATGAACGCTAGATAATAATGGGATTTAGCATCAACGAGGATCTAAAACAGAAAACCCACTATCTAATGAACTAACGCTAGATAGTTTGGATAGTTAATATATTTACGACACGAAATAGGAACTAGGGTGAGGGTTAATCGAAAATATAATGATAACGTAAATATATTGAAAACATTCTGAAATAATTCAACAATGGTTCAAATCGAAATCGATAAATATGTACGTATGACTTTGAAATATAAATTTCATAAGATTCTTGTGTTGTCTACAGGAAAGTTGGAAAACTAAATAATCACTCGTCCGTCTTTCAGAGGTTTCGCAGCGTAAACGAGAAAACAAAAAAAAAACAGAATTAATCTATTTAGGCTGGAATGAAACCTTCACGGTAAACTTTAGACCAATAGTAAAACTAATTATTATTTTTTTTTCATCTTAAATACGATAAAATCTCAAAATACTCACAGCTCGTCGGGTTTATTGTAATATACGCTAGGTGCATCTACTTTATAAGAACAGTGGCTTTTAATAATTTGAATTTGTACTTAACCTACGTAATTTTTCTTACTCCACAATGGAAATTAACAACAGAGCCTAAAACTCATGTCAATTATAAACATGCAAACAAAAAAAAAGAAACCATTACATCTCGATTTATGGATGCGGTCTATAGACGCAGAATCTTATGAGAAATTCAAACAATCGATTATCAACGAACATCATCTAAAGATTCACCAAATGATTGCCAATATAGGGATGTTTTAAGTAAATCACATCCAATTAAGAGTTTATTTTCAAAAATACGATTCCAATAAACGCCCTGAACAAACGTCTCAAAAATACGTTATGAAAATATAATACAAATACGATAAAATTTATACTAAATATAACCCTGTCTATGACCTGAAGAGTTCAACATAAAGAAGAAATCGAATACAAACTCTGAACAAGTCATTTCTAAGGAGAACTAACGGAAAACCAACACTGAAACAAAGCAAGATAAGGACAGAATATCTAAGAACGCTATAATATAGTCGAAGCGGTTAATCATTTGCTTCCTCTCGGGGTCAGAAAGAGAAATATAATTGAACTGTCCAAGGCCCGAGCCATTTCACAACTGTAATAATCCGTTTGAAGTAATTTCATTACGAATTCAATAATGACGGATGCGATAGAAAGTGAAATCGGAGCTAACTCTATTGAAACGACCGAATCGAGCCATGTTGATGATATAAACTTGAGATTCCCAAACTTGCATTTCAAAACTTTACTGGTTTCCATCAACCCCCTGCAGCTAAATTTCTACCATACTCCCAAAACTCGTCGAAACGTGTGGTGATTAGATCTAATCATAGCCCCGTCGGAACTTCCGCGGGTCAATCCACATGGACGACTTTGGGGATCACTGATATAAACGAACAAATGATATAAAAAATTTTTTTGTTCATTGACTAGTATGACCCTATAGGTCACGCGAATTTGGGAGCCGTAAACGCAACATTCAAACCATCTAAAGAACTAATAACAGTACATAAAGAATACGTGGGACATTTTCTATTGTATCGCTTCGTTCGACAGCGATGCTTTCCTCCAGACCGGGTCGGTAATGGTTGGGTCATGTGTTAAACAAAAGCTCAAGCAGCAGATCATCGTCGGCGTCCATCGGTGACTCCGGTGCTAAGTAATCTATGATCCTGCAATGAGAACAACACGTTTTAAGACAGTGGACAAAAGTCTAAATTAAAGTGACACCCGTTTGACCCAGTTGCTAAGGTATCAGCTTCGGTGTTGCAGGTCGTGGGCTCGATTCCCACCCTATATTTGTATGAACTACAGATAGCTGTTTTGTATCTGGGTGTTTGTCCGTTTGAAATTTATGAACGTAGTGCCCCTACACATCTTACAACAGGGGCACTGTCTTTTTTTTTAAGAAGCTTTATTCACGATTGTAAGATAACACACAGAGCAGAAGTGACATTAAGTCACTGAACTTTGTAATTAAACGTTTATATTCACTTTCGAAGCAATGATTACTTGAGTATTAATGGTGACCAAGTGGTAACTCGGGTTGAGTTCAGATTTATTGACGTGTGCAATAAATTTTACAAAATATATACTTAATAATCAAACTTATTATAACAACGGGTATGACATACATTGCAATATAATGGGAGAGAATCCAATACATATAATATTGGGTTCGTTAATAAACTACTACTATTATCCAAATAAAAACCACGATCAAATCAGTGTCTAGTTGTGATCGTTATTCCAATGCTGTACAAGTCATTAGTAAGTGCAGAACACTCAAACGTCGTCATAGATAAGTGTTAAAAGTGTTACCTTGTTTTTTATTACTATTATAAAACAAGACATCTCTATTTTATACCATATAAATTTCGTTGTAAATAAAGTACACCAATTTGATAAATCTACTAGCTATCATAAATCGTCACTTCAGTCGCTAGTCAACGATAGTGAGCGGATTGATTCGGATAAATAAATGAGGAACGAACGGCGAGACCGGCTAGATCCGAACGGCATACTAGAGGCATCAGGCAGTTTGTTTAATACCACAAACTAATACTGGGTTATTGTTGAATAAGAGCGGAATAAAGTCAAGATTTGATTGATATTACATCAATTGTCTTCCTGGACTAATCCCTGTAAGTGTAACCTTTTTATGTACTAAGGTTTTTTTTTAATAAATAAATTGACTGTGATGGTACCTATTGGGCGTGGGTGGAGTACTGGTGGTGAGCAGCGACGAGCTTTGGCGGGCATCTGGCTGCAGCCGGGCCACCTTCGCGTTTTCTGCTCGAGCGCTCTGCAACCTGTGGTACAGTTTCATTTGGATGAGTTTGCTATATTTCTCGATTCTTCGGTAGAGTGGTTTCAATAAGTTTGCAAACTTTCTTGATTGTTCGGTACAGCGATTTGTATAAGCTTGTCTATTATATCTGGTTCGCGACCAGAGTGATTTGAATACGTTTGAAATCTCTCTGGGTTCGTAGGTAAAGTGATTACAATAAGTTCACAATGTTTCTTCATTTTTCGTTACAGCAATTTGTATAAGCTTGTCTATTATATCTGTTTAGTGACCAGAACGATTTGAATAAGTTTGAAATCTCTCTTGATTCGTAGGTAAAGTAATTACAATAAGTTTGAAATGTTTCCTCTATTTTTCGGTACAGCAAATTGTATAAGCTTGTCTGTTATATCTGATTCGTGACCAGAGTAATTTAAAAAGGTTTGAAATCTCTCTTGATTCGTATGTAAAGTGATTTCAATAAGTTTACAATGTTTCTTGATTGACTATCCTTTATATATCCGGTTTTCATGCATTCTTAATCGACTTATTTTAGTTACTAACTACACTTATTAAAATTTTTATTAGTATGCTGAGATCAAATCAATACTTAGAATTAGTTTGTATTTTGCCCAATAAATTATTTATATTACTACCATCATGTAAGAAATTCAAGTAATTAAAAAAAAAAGTACAGTGCAAAAGAAACTTTTCTCCGCATTTAAGGTAAATTCTTTCAATTACGACAATTTCATATTTAAATGTTATAATTAAGACAATTTTGAATATATTTATGACTTTTGAAGAAAGTGTAAAACGTAAAGTTTAGATTGAATGTAACACTCTTTGAGACCTATTGTATCCCACAATCGTGGTTGATTTGTTGAATTTTTTTAGATTACCGGTTTCGAGGTGGCTACGTGATAACAACCCAAGCGTCAAAATGAAGTTATTAAGTCAACTTACTAGTAAAGATTATTACTGTATGAAATTACTGTGAAAATGAAAGGAAGAAATACATATAGTGATAGTGCTGTTGAAATAATGAATTTATTGTAATAATGTAATTAGTGTTGGATATGTCGTATTGCAAAAAATGGTAATAGAAATCAAATATTTTATAAAACACAAGAGTGTTCGAAAACTCAATGAGATGATCAATTGCATAATATCACGATCAATTTAAAATTGAATTAAACTGGACATAAGAAAATAACATATTTCATTTCAATATATCCATTTAATTTGTCATCAGTCTAAACTATATATAAGCTCTTCCATAACTTAACTCCTTTGCATGACTCTTGTTAATTTTAAAATTTTTATGTAAATTACTAAAAGGGCTGGCAAAATCGGGGATCAAATCAGGTAGTTGCAGTATTACAACATTTCACTTGATCCGCTGTTGTAACATAAACAACGGAAAAACTAAATTTGTATTCCAAGAATTTCATTTTAAACTTACACTTGTTGATATTTCCTCCCATGTGCTGGCAGCGTGAAAGAACATTTCGGTTTGTTCATAATGAATTTGACCAATAACTCAATTTTATCAATAATAAATATTGATAAGTTTTTCTTAAATAGTAGTATCTACGCCAGTAAAAGATTAGCGATAAATCCTAGCGATATATCCTTTTGTTTTTTAGTCTTAAACAAACGTAAAAGCATTTTTTTTTTTAGGAAATAGAGATACGACAATTCAGTCCTACGGATGATGAAATGTGACAAGCCTACTTATAGACCAACAGAATAGAAGTGCATCGTCGTAGTGACCCGATAGACGCAGTTTCTAAGCTGTTGGCTTGGGTCTCGCCAGATCGTGGGTTCAACTTCCATCCGGGGTAAATACTTGTACGGGCTACAGATAATTTTGCCGGACCTGGGCGTTAGTTCATGTTAAATTTATCTTTGTAAAACAATATAATGATACAAGATATAATTACTTAAGTATCTTAGGGACAGCGTCTTTTTATTGGATATAAAAATAACACACAGTGCTCATGGAATTTTCTTGGCTTTGTGAAAAATTATTTATATTTATAAAATTTTTATATTTGATCTATTTTTTCATTTCCTATTATTAGTTCACATTCGTTCTTGTTCAAATTTGCAGTCATTAATCATTAGTCTCGATGTTAATACACCTTTTTTTTCAAATACCAATTCATTAAATACATTAAAATTTATACTTGTTTTTTTTTAAAGAGTACCATTAGAAGGTTGAACAAATTTGATCGACCAGGCGCGCAACCTTAAACGTCAAAGGGTTATTTCGTTAATTTTTTTATATCCGAAAATGACAAACTAGCGAATACTTACTTGATCTTAGATTGTCGCATGAACTGCTGGATTTTCCTTGCCGCTTGGTTCTGGCGCCGTTGGGAATATGTTCTCCTAAGGAAATATCACAGTTGAATATAAAAAGCCATACTCTGAAACACTCTGGCCGCTTATTGAAAATTATCCAATTCGTAAAAATGACAGTTCGATCCCCGATGCCAGGATTAATACAACGCAGATAACAGACAAACACACTAATTATCTACAAACTTTAAGAAAAATCGACCAATATCATCGGTTGTAAGCAAAACTATTATCCTCATTTGGCGTAACAGAGATTAGATTAGTAGATTTCTATGACAATAGCTGATAAACAACCACACCGTTTATACGAAAAGTCATCGAATCAAAACGAAAAATGTCTCTCATGAACATATCCTAAATTTGTCACGATGCTGTGGTAGGTGTGCAAATGGATTTATGAAGGTGGCTGGTTGATAACAGCATATATACAGACCGAGTAGATTAAGCAGGGGTAAGTACACTAATGGCCAAGTATAACGGGGGTGGGTATGCCCCAAGTAGCCGAGTTAAGTGCACTGGCATCGAACTCACTTGATAGGTGTGGCGGCAAGGCGACGCTCGCGGTGCGTGCGGTAACCTCGCTGGATGACAGTCGCCGCTGCGTGCATTTGTTTCAAGTAGGCGAACTAGAATAGATATAGAAATCAAGTTCTTGACTAGTTAAAACTCCCCTTAATAAACAAAATGAAAAAAACATCATATAAATCAAAATTTGTCCCAAATTAGCGACCTGGAACATTAAATTCTAAAATAAATGAAAAAATTCTATTATAAAATAAAATAAAACCAACAATGATCGAGATCAAAATTTGTCTCAAATAGGCGAACTGGAATATAACATTCTCTAATAAATAAGTCACTCCACTTACTGAATAAAATAAAGAAAAAAAAAATCAATCATATAAATCAAAATTTGTTTCAGACGTGCTAAGTGGAAAATCTAATTCGTAAGTATAAAATTTCTCTTACATATAAAAAAATGCCAAAATCAAACAGTTTGTTAAATCGAATTTGTGTAGAAGAAATAACAATTTATGAAGGAAGTTTTTAGGAAATACAGTGACGAAACAAAAATGTGGTGCGACTGATGGTAGCCACACGCCTACGCATACACATTGGAGAGGAGCTGTTTTGGACATTATATCTCTATGCCCATGAATAACACTGGATACATTTTTATGACGCGTTGTGACACCAATGAAATTGTTAATTTGTAACTTACACTTTTAAGTACCCGTTTACGACTTGCTCAAGTAAAGCAACGACATAAAATCGTAAGGTAATCCGAATATTTAAGTAATAATTCAAAAATATTTCTTCGATTTATGAATTCCGCCAATCTGCACTGGAGCCGCGTGGCGGTGTGTGCCCTTACGGCTACATAGCTATAACCTGTGTCCGACTGCCGGGCATTGCTGGGATTAGCCTACCCAGCAGTATGACAACTAGGCTGTTAACTACTTTTTTACAGAAATACCACCCTAGACTGCGAAGAGTCACAGAGTGTTTATGGTCTTTTCCTTTTCATTTTGGTACATACTCACAATGTTCCATTATCAGCACTAGTACTACTAAACGGTCATGTAGACC